>CM017798.1:6827426-7122257 GCA_008086715.1 Sitobion miscanthi
ATCTACTGTTCAATATTTATTATAATTAAAACATTTTTTTTAATATATTGATAAGTTTTGGAAAAACATGTTAAAAATAAACACAAATCTGGTTAACCAATGTATCATTTGCTCATATTTTATTTATATTATTATTATTGTAGATTAATTTTATGAATGCTTTCATAACTACTAACTAAAAAAAAATAGTATTATTACAGGAGTACAGTATTTTTATAGTAGGTATTTCAATAATAACATCACTTAACAGAGTTAATAATATTCAAAAAATTTATTTTTATTATGGTAATAATTGCATTAGTTATATTATGCACTCTTATGATTGAAGTATAATTATTAATTATTATTAAAGTTAAGTGTTCTATGATATTTTTGTTAATGCTTGTTGAACAATTATATTTTTATTGTTAAGATACAATATATTATATTAAATTAAGAATCGTACTTGACGGCGTCTAGTTTTTTTCTGGCGGCAAGTTTCAGTTGTTCTCTCCTACCGAGTCAACCATCGGTATGTCTGCCATTTAATAATGCCATGTTTCTGTGTGAAATTAGACCGCCGAGTACAGTTTAACAGTTCTTAACTGATAAGAGTGTAGATAATATTTAAATAAAAAAATTAATCATATTCAATTGTATATTTGTTTTCAGCGGAACGCTCAAAGTATCAATCAGTGGTTGGTGGTAAACTTAATATTTTTTGTATTTTTTGTTCTTTTTATTGGTTTTACCACGGTAAAAAATGCATCACCTGATATAATTCCTATTGGAATTCCTGTAAGCAGTATGTATCAAATGTTAACTTATATAATATTAAAATAAACTGTTTATTAAAATTTTCTAATATTCAACATTGTTATTTGTTATTAGTTGTTGTAGTGTACCAGATTTATGTAGTGAAATGTTTTTATGATGATGAACTTAATGCATTAACTCCACCTACATTGCATGCCACGCCATATGTGACCATAACCAGTCAAACCCTACAGACCCCAGTCTATCCTGTGCAAGGCGGACCTTATGTTATTCAACAAGTGCATCAGCCCATTACACAAGCTCCTTATCCTCAGCAAACGTACCAGTATCAGCCACAACAGCAAACTTCTTCTCAGTCTCACGTTGCTATGCCTGTGCCAAGCCAACAAAGCCTTCAGGAGTATTGTAACCCACCACCGTATTCGCCAAGTTATAATACACAAGAAGGTCCTTCAGTGAAACAATAATTATACAGTAAAATTATTCAATCCATTATCTTATATAATTAATCCAAAACTTTTTTTATTATGATATATACATTTCTGACTCTTGTATGTGTTATGTGTTGAAAAGTACAAATTGTTTATTGTATACAATATTATTATTTACTACTTATTTTATATTTAATGAACCATGTGAAGTACTATGTGTTAATCATTTTAGCACTGAATACTTATTTATATTAATCTCATTCATTGCTTAAAAAAGATATAAGTGTGCATTGAGCTTGGTTTTTATAATTAGTTCCGATTTTTTTGAGTTTAAGTATGTGATTTTTGAAATATCAATAAAAAAGAAACATACACATTTTATGTGTACTATACTGCAGTAGTTATGTATTTAAAGTTAATTTGTTTTTTTTATTTATTAATTAACCAAAACAATCTAAGACTGTATTATTTTCTAAAATAAATTCATCTTAGATGTTTGTACAATGTTTAATTTAATTCATATTTTGTATAAGACTGTCTAAGAACAAAGTTGTAATTTTTTTATGTTATCAATAAAAAAAACATTGATATTTGATGAGATATTTTTTATTTATTACTGTTGTGTAAGAAAATACAATTTACATTAAATATTGTAATAACTTATAAGACATAAGTTATAACCGATGTTGAACAAAAAAAAAAAAAAACTATGACTAACTGATGATTAGAGTTTGTAACAGATTATACTATTATTAATTTTACACAAAAATAAGTTAGCTCAACCAATGTTTATAATTTAAAATAACAATAAATTAATTCATTGAATTTTTAAATTATCAATATGGGTAACATATTATAAATAATATATAACAATGATTAATAAAATCATGTATAGACATGCAGGTAGTTAATATTTATTGAATTGAATTAGTCTGTGTTAATTAATATAATAGATGTTACAGTGACGTAGCCAGGATTTTTTTTGGGGTGGGGGAGGGGCTGATCAACTTTTGCACAGATAGATAACTAAAAAGTGTTAATACTTATAGTACATTCTAAATATTTTAAATGCAATTTAGGACTATTTGAGCGACTATCATAAGCCATTAAAATAGTTTTTTTATTTTCTTAACATTTAGGGTGGGCTCTGCAGCCCCCTCAGCTCCTCCCTTGGCTACACCACAGATGTTAATCATCAGATAATAATGAGTTATTTTGCACTACATGTACTACTAAAATAAACCCTGATTTTGATGTATCTATTTAATTATGATTACCTATCAGTGATCAATTCGACAATGATGTTTAAAATGTAAGTACAAAGATTTTTTTTTGTTACTTGTTTGAAAATATTTTTGAAACTTTCACAAAATAACACAATATGACATGTAGAATCTAAATTTATGAAATACTTAATTTTTGTTATCAAGATCGAAGCAATAATTATTTATATAATTTGTGTACAATGCAAAATATCAAAACTAATAGAATAACATGTACGAATTATGATCTTACTAAAAAAATGCACTGTAGGTACCTACAGTAATTTCTTGTAAGTAACAATTAAGACAATTTTTTAATTTATTAACTTAATCTACTATTATATTCTAAATATAAGTGCATTAATTATTCAATCCCCTAAAGCATGTAAATATTCATTTTGTAGTACGCTTAAGTTAAGATATTCATACAGGTACGAGGAGTACCTAAACTGTGGAACAAATACTGCAAAATGTATCCGGCAGTAAAGTACTTATTAAGTGTGTTCTCTTATTTTAGTATAACAGACACTATCGAGTATGACATGTTCATCACCTGTTAATTATCAAAATAATAGAAAATTACAATATTATTAAAATTGCAATTATTGTTCATAATTTATTTTTATTACAGAACATGGTGCATTGATGCAAGCATAGAGGAGAATACGATCTAATGCTCGCTAGAAAATCAGATATATAGTGTGATAACAATTTAAGTTTTAGGCCAACACTAATATTTCGGCCAGATTATTTGTTATTATTTTTACTATTGATTATCGCATTTAATATAATATTATGTTCATATTGTGATTTCGTATAATGTGTATTACCTACTATTGCAAATTCGCAAGATTAATTAAACCTTAAACTCACTTTTAAATCTCAATCATTAAGAAAAAACTTTATAAATCAAAACTGTTTGGTAAAATAATAAAATTGAAAATCCCCCCCCCCTCCCGAGTAGTTCGAAAATTATTTTATATCGCATGTGCAAAAAAAAAAGTCAAAAATAATAGGGGTTTTATGTCTTGGCTGCCGTAAAAATAACCGAATTCAAATAGGTGTTCCGGCCGAAATATTTAGTGTTTGGTACTTAGGCGACGATATAACCATTGATTATAAATTATAGTATTTATAATCAATGATAATAACATAATATGCGTAAATAATAGATATTATAGTATGTATCTACTATAGGCCCCAAAATCAGAGGAGGAGGGTCATCTACTATATGCTAGTACTAGTAGTACCTATGCTTCGCCCATAGACTATGAGTGATGAGTCTGGAATATATATTAGTTGTATTACCCCTGTGAACATTTCCAGATTTACGATGGAATTTGGAGACACTTTCATCACTCGTCTGTGAGCAGAGTTCATGACCATAGCTATCAACACAGTCTTCTTAAATTTCAAATCCATCTCCGTCCAATTGCTGCTGTACAGTCCAAAATTCACCGTGGATTTCTAGACAGTATATTATTATGAAATATAAACGAACGCGATAAATAAAACTGATCAAATATGTTTCATCTATGAAATGGAGTTTTTTGTCTTACCCCGTCTTCTATGTGATTGAACCCGTAACAATAAATGTACAGTTCAATGGTGAGCGAAAGCAGTCCACAGACAAATTTCAAAATTGGAGCTGATAAGATCGAATAACCACTGAGATGTGTCTGGAAGAAAAATAAAATCGAATTAATTTGTTTTAGAAATTATTATAATATGTGTTTATTGTGTTTCACTATTATATAATATTACACCCACGGCCCAACTTAACCAAAAGCAGAGACGTGTCACTCACCAGCAAAGTCAGAAATATCAGCGTGATTATGGAAAACATTCCATTGGCTATTTGGATCAGAACCATAGGACGAACGACATCGAAAAACGCATCGTACTGTCTGCAAGTAAAGTTGAAAAATGGGATTGATGTTTCAAATAAAAAATAAAATATAAAAATTCCTTCTCTAACTTATAATTGTCGTCCTTGATTATGCCCAATATAGTATAGGGTATGGTTGTCACAATTTTGACATTTCAATTTTTAAGAAAAGATCTTTTGTTTTAGATTCTGAGTGGAATGATGAATGTATTGATTTTACAATGATGTGTGTGTTTTTTTTTTTAAATTTTTTTTTGTGTCCGTCATCACCTTTTAGGACAGTAAAAGTGCTTGGGTTTTTCTTTAATAGTAACTTTTCTGATAGGAAAGTGAATCTAGTTGGTACTTTCGGGAGTCAAAAGTAAAAATGTCCCAGTAGTTTTCAAAAGCGAAGTGAAAAACAAAAGAAAAATTAAGGAAAAACCGGAATTTTTACGAAAAATATGTTTTCGAGAAAATCGATTTTGGTTTTTGGTGTAACTCTAAAACAAATGATCATAGGTACATGAAATTTTGACTGAATGTTTATTTTAGCATTTTCTATACACCATAACATTTTCCAAATATTTTGATTTATTTTGAGCTGCTTACGGACATTTTCAGTTTCCATTTTTTTTAGTTTTAGCAAATTATTTTGAGTTGTGAATTCATAAAAACTTTTCTTTTTAAATCTAAGATTTGAAAATTAATACAAGATTATCCATAAGTTTGTCTACCTTTATCAATAAAAAAAATATCTACAAGAAAGTCAAATTAAATTTTTATGAGCGTTTGAAATTCATATTTTTACAACATTTGATATTCACTCGATTTCTCATGTAACGATTTTCTTATATTTTTGTAATTAAAAAACGTATGACTGTAGATACTTGAAAATATCACTGAATGTTTATATTTGCATTTTCTATACACGATAAAATTTTGAAAATAATTTGTCTCTTTTTGAGCTGTTTACGGACATTGTATCTCATCAAAATGTTCAACTTTTATACCCAAGGATTGAAAATTTATTACAAGGCTCCACGTAAATAGGTTATATATAAATTACTTTATTCAGAATAATATCATCAAATATACTTGGTAATATCATAGGCTGACTGATCGTTTTCTCTCAGAATCGTTTTTCTTATACTATGATATTATGTCATTGAATTCAAATTTAACACCATCCATTACATTGACCCATTTGTAAACTTCTGTACAGCATTCACTTGCCCACCTTTTTAATTTTTTTTTTTAAAACATAACAATTGTGACAACCAGCCCTTTTTAAGGGTTGGTTGTCACAAGGCTTGGGGTTACTTGTTACAGCTTAATTATTACCAAACGTGGGTGACTTCGGACAACACATTAACTATGCCCAGATCATCAACCTAACAATATAGGGGGTCGTCCGTATATAAGAATTATAATCCTATGTTATTTAAAATGTCGTTGATGGTGTTAGTTATGAAAAAATGACAGCACAATAAGTAAAAACAGAAAAGTACAAAATAAATTTAAGTTGACATGTTTATAGAAAAGCGAAGCTCCCACAGCTTATATTGTCACTAAAAGTATTTTGCATCTAGTAAGCTACTTATCTGCGGGCGTGCCTGCTGTATATAGAATATATATAGTATTTATTACTATAAATAGACATTTATAAATTAATTATATACTATATTCTATTCTATCGTAATCGTATATAGGCACCAAAAAAACTCAGTATTCACTTGATTATATTTTGATTGTCAAGAATGTGTCTTGTCAAATCGTCATAGTTGACATCCGATAATATTTTCGCGTTGTTTATTGTGCCTGCAAGAGTGAAAAAATTATTTGTAAGTAGGTACAGTAACCATTTACCGCGTTATTCAGTTACTATATTATAACCTGTACAATCAGGGACTTACTTAAATACTTGTAATTGTAGTGTGGTTAAGATGCTGTTAATTATTTCCTACGATGTTTGTACTACCTAACCGTTTTTTTAAATAAAACATTAAGACTTAATGATAATAATTAATAGTTATATACCTATCTATAGTGATAGCCGAATAGGTAATATTTATTATGTAGGTTAGGTTATATGTATAAACTATAAACTCTTAAGAATTATAAGTACCTACTTAAAGTTATACATTATATTTATTCAGTGTTGTGAATTAATGCACAAAAAAAACCGTTTAACATGGATATGAACTATTATATGCATCAAACATTTAAATCTATTTTTAAATCATCAAAAATACTTACAATGCACCCTAGATAATATTTTATATTATGAAAAATACTTAGGTACTACAACAATATTGATAGAAAATTTCTCGGATATAAATGCTATAGTTTTGCATAGTGATGTTAATTTTCGCGAAAATGTTTAAAAAGTTGAAATTATGAAAATTTTATAATTTTTATCAAATAAATCACTCGATATTGTGGGTTTAGTTGTAGTTTATTAAATATGCAGCTACGTGATGATAAATCATTGGTTACGAAAAACCATTCTTGAGTGGAGACAATTTGTTAGTCTATATAGATAATATTTATAAGGATATTTTATTGTATACCTATTTAGTATACCTAAATGCTGCTATTGGTTGTAGTCATTTGTTTTTCTGAGTGGACTTTTATAAAAAAAATCTTGTATTAAATGTCGACAGGCCTTATCTAATTTATTATTTATTGGAATATAAATTTTTAAAGTGATTTCGACAAAAATATCTATACTGTCAAAATGTGTAGTTCAAATATTTATAAAAAAATTGTAATGTAGGTATGCATCAACTAATTAAATGTTTAAGTGCAATAATGCATAAAGCGTTATTAATAGCTCATTAGTATATCAACATAAATCGAAAAATATATAGTCAATAATATTTTAAACGTCTCTATTATATAATCGATTATTATTATAATGTTTATCATTGTTTTAAATTCCGTTGGGTAAGAATTTCGGTCTAACAACTTTTGCACTTACCCGCGATGCCCAACTGCTGATGCGCCGACGTCTTGGTGCCCATCCGGCGGCGGCCGAGCGTCTCGTAACCGGTGGATATGGTGCAGAACAGGGCCTCGAGTACAAAACACATTGTGACCAGGTAACAGTCGAACGACGTCCAGCAAAACACGTTGACCGTGAGTATGATGGACTCGGCGGCGTACACCGCCGCCCAGATAAATGGCCGGTCGTCGTAATCGGACGCCATAAACCACGGCATGAGCAACCACACGATCAGCGTGCCGAAGCTGAGCCCGACGAACGTGCGGAGTATCGTGGACAGCCTGGCCCGGCACAGGCGCAGCTTGGACGGGTCGCGGCCACCGCACTTGGTGAACGAGTAGCGGGCCGCGCTCAGCGTGGCCCTCATTTGGTCCGCGTTGGTGGCCACCATGTAGCCCTTGAGCAGGCACATTAGCCCGTTGATGAACATCACGCCTATGTTGGCGAACACCGGTATATCGTGCCTGGCCAGGTACAGTCGGCACACTTGCATCGACTGCAGCCCGAACGTCAGGCCCACGACCACCTTCGCGGCCGTCCGGTACACGGTGGAATTGTCCGGCCGTAGCAGCCGGCTGACCCCGATTATCTGGAACAGCTCCACGTCCAGGACTGTATCGCCGTCGGCAGCTTTCTCCGGTGGATTTTCCGCTGAATTTCCCGTCACCCCATTGTTGTCGTCGGCTCTCTCGGGATTTCCCAACACCGCCCCGGGGGCGGGGGGATCGTTGTCGTTGGACACTGAAGCTTCCGGGCTAAGGTTATTCCTGCCATTAAGTCGAATATATTAATGGCTTATTAAGAAGACGGCTTTAGACGCCCGTTTGTGTTACAGCCGTCTAGCAAACACTCAAAATACCAAAATTTACGTATTCAGTAGTTCCAATTGCGTGTGTTGTAATTTAAAATATCAGTGTAAGTCGACTAATAATCAAATTACGTAAGAAGTAGGTAAATAAAGTTGTTCTTACCTAAATAGTCGAGAACAAATTTAATTTTTAAACAAAAATATTATTAGAGTGTAAAATATTAAAATTCAAAAATACTCATAACTCGTATAAAAATTAAAACATTGTAAAAATAAAAAACCTACAAGAAAACACAGATAATGTTCCTTCTTTGAGTTCGGTAATAGGTCAATTTTCTATATTAAATCATTTGAATCCAACAACACAAATTTGGAACTGTTGGACGCAATTTTGCTATGTTGTTTATTTAACATATACAGAGAAAACATAATATTATGCGGGTACAGAGCAATTTTCATTGGTGCAAACATATTTCTGCCACTATACATTTTAGAATATAATAATATTATAAAAAAGATAATAATAATACAGAATTATGATCGCGAAGTAGTATAAAAAATGAATAAAAATTAACACATTATCGGCCACTAACCAGTGGTGAAATCCCTGGGTCCAAATGGGGGGGGGGTGAGCGCTTGCCCCCTAAACTAATTTGGTGGTAAGTTTATGTGTAGGTCCCTATATATGGTAGATCCTATAATGGATCCTACTATAAAATAGTAGCTTATAAAGGTTATATAATTAATTATTATTTTGTAAATGTAATATTGTACGACTATGATTAATTTCTAGATTTACAACCTGTAAAAATAAAATCATTTGTGCCACTACCACTAATAATAGCTCTTAAAATATCATATTATAATTTAAAATCACTCAGGCCTCGGCATAATATTATAATGTTGTATTAGTTTTTAAACATTTGATGTATATGTATATCATGGTCATAGACCTATATTAATTAACCAACAAAACAACAATTATTATGTAGGTACTTAGATATTACAAATAAAATACTTTTATAGTGGAAAATATCCCTAAAAATAGAGACTGGACCTGGTGGACCACCTGTCCCGTCGCTCATAATCGTTTTTCATATAACCAGGCTTAGCCGCTTAGGCATCTGCATTAATATTGATCATTGAATTCGAATTCGGAATTTAACACAACCATATTAGAGAAGGTATACCTACCATTACATTGAGTAAACGACGACAAGATCCATACGATGCCTAACTGTGCAGAAGAAGAGAATTGCCCGGTTTTTATATACGTCGATAATTTTGTAAAACAGAATTTACAATTATTTTCGTGTAGAAAAGTTGAACTTACATGTTATTATTGAAGTAGGTGCTATGAGATGAGTTATTCAGACGTTCGCATTTGCAGATGTCTATTGTTGTGTAATATTATAATAAATTGTATAATATAGTCTTGAGACCGTGCACGATTATATTCACCGGAAAGGCTTGAGAGAATAGTGTGCAACGGGTGGACAAGAACTGTATGTGGGTACCTTCGTGAAGTATTAGCGTCGCATTGTAGTTACCTCCATAGTCCCTACCGACGAGTTTATATCTATTATTTATTGTTAACTCAAACCTTTCCGTTTCCGACCTAGGTAAAAAATGATGGTCTAGTTCATAAAATTGTATCCGATTTGAAACGGTAACCGTCTTCGGTTTTACGACGATTGCGTGCGTTCGTTGGGTATAGTTAGTACCTACCTATTATGATATATTACATTGTGTTATTATATAAATTACTACATACGATATTACACCTGTTATTCTATAAGTATGTTTAGGTATAGCCGCCGATTAGAGGCAACTTGGATAAGCACGACATAATTATAATATTATTATATTAGTATTACCATTGATTATAAATATCATAGTAATCAATGGTAGTACCTATGTCATTACTTATTATTATACATTTCGCGTAGGAATACCAGTGGACGAGTACAGACGAGTGCACTCGCTATACCACTGTGTGTATTTCAGGCATATAGTTGCAAGGTAGAACAGCTGTCAGCTATACCTGTACCATACTTAATAATATGCATGATATGTATGGGATTGGGATATACCTTCGGTATAATTACATCATGTCATGTGTATGACTACCTACATATCGAACCCGGTAGTGGGTTATGGGTAAGTTTAGGTATTATATCGATCATAAAAACTAAGTTGGTATAAACTTACTAAAATTATATTCCGGTTAACTCCCACAATGCGACTATATAAATTTCCGATAAGAGCACGCGATATAATAACGACTGAACGATTCTGTTATTATCGTTGAGAATTTTAGATAAGTAGTACTTTTTTGTCATCGATTTATAGTACCAAGTCCAAAAATCAATAGGCACATAAATTATGAGTTTTGAAATTTGAAGTGGTGTCACTGTGCAATCGGCCGTCAATTGTTTTAATACAGGTATTTTAGTAATTTTATACTAATTTTATCTTAGATTTTTTTTTTACTTGAATTACCTAGTATGAATATTTTTTTTAAATTTTTAATGAATAATTTTTCAAGAATTTATCATATTATGTTTCTAACCGTCGCGTCATTTTGATTATACACATCAAGATAGCTATTGTTCTTGAAAGACAAACAAGATAGCCAATTTTATTATACAGTGAATTAACAATATAATAGCGGAAAAAGTGATTGAATCTGTGGTTATTTTATTATTTATTTTACTATTTTTACTGTACATAATAATTATATAGTTAATAGACAGGTTTAGTTTAATAAAGTAATTTTTTCGAATAATTTTAACTGTTACTAAGTTTACTATCGATTATGAATTATAATTTAGAAGCTATAGTATTATATTATTATAATATTATATTATATATTCTGATATTTGTATTATATATTATACAATGTACATGTATTGAATTCATTAATCAGAAATATATCCACATGGATGGGATATTTTTTTTTTGAACCTGAGCCCGACAACTATGTCCATTAACTACTGTAGGGGTTATGGACTATTGATGGTAAGGTTGGTACGGTAAAATTATTATGCTAGGTAAGCAACACGTGTATGTTGGCAAGGTTTTTGGTCCTACGAACCCGGGTGGTCACCTATCCAGGAACTATTAGCAGCGGACGTTACTTACTCTCAGTCACATTGCGTGACTGATAGCAGCCAACGTGCCGCTCAAAGTCACAGGAATATTTTTGTCTATACTTTATTTTTGACATATAATTGAATTTGTTTGCAATTTATTTATATATTTTTTACATTTAGGTCGGACACCGCTGATCCCATTTTTTCAGGCCATCGGTTATAATATATGGGTAGACTTGAATTCGACACTGTCACAGAGGACATTGTGTGTAAATTTCGTTTAGCTTTACATTACATAATATACATATACTACAGTGACTAGCCAGAAGCTTACTCTAAATCTCCTCTGTGTGAATTACTCGGGGTACATACCACATTTAGTTTAAAAAAACGCCATAAAAAATACCTCGTGGGCCGTGGCTCGTTCAACATTAAACGTCATGACATAGGTATATACTATATATTATCGTGGATGTGATAAGAAAACTTGCGATATTTAGGTAGGTATCTACTGCAATATTTGTGCAATATACAGACAGTTAGATATCATAATAAATAATTGTTCATGATTTTTACTAGAAAATTCATAGTTATATTAGTTATTTGAAGAGTCTTATTTTTAAGACTTTAAGAGTATATTATTACTTAAGTCTACCTATATTCGTCGAATGATCACGCCAATGAATATGGTACCTACCTACCTAATTGTTGCGATATGAATTATTTCTACGTGGTATAGTTTTATATTCGTTCTTCTTGATAAATTAATTTTTCCCACTTACATGTAATTTATGGTTGCATATAGATAATCAAACGCATCGCCTCAAGTACGTACTCAGCGTCACGTTCTAGTATTAATTCATATTTTTTTTTAATGCATTGAAAAATATAACTTAATAACCACAACACCGGGTTAAAATATTCGTACGAAATTCGCACATTAGTTATTCTATTCATTTCTCTACTGTAATTTGTTTATATAATTCTTGTACAACTAGTATTTAGTACCTATATATAAACATCTTATTTAATTGTATTGTAGATTAGTATTCAAATACTATTCCACCGATAAAATGGGGGGGGGGGGTGGTAAATGTGCCGACTTAAGGTTGAAATAAATACTAGACTGGGGCAAAAGCCCCAGTTGCCACCCCCCCAAATGACGCCACTGACAGAGTATAGGTGCCGCGATAATCCCACAAACTGCTATGCACGGGAGAGGAACAGCAAATTTGAACTGTTCAAACTATGCGACATTTGCAGCATGAAATGTTCGTTTATTACGTCCCCTAAACTGAAATGCATACAATGTATCAAGTACAAGTACATACATCACATATACCAATAAGGGCAAAAACGAATCAATAACGAAGGCAATAACATAATATATATATATATATGTACCAACCTACGACTAGCTATTCGTATTTCGTGTATTTATTATTTAATAAAGTGCACGATGACGGTTTTTTTCATCAACTCGTTTGAGAATTAATAATGTACCACTTGTAATAGGTACGATATTATATTAGGTACATAGCAATTTTGTTTCTGGTTACTGTTTCAGCATGTTCCGCGCAACACCCGGACCGTCTGTGCGACATTATAAAGCTTACTTATGCCGATCCGGTACTATATGAAAAAAAAAAATGATGATGTACCAATAATAATTAGATAAAACGAGTAATTTAATTTAACGTTTAATATATTGCGTTAGAATGTCGACTTGCGGTTTAAAGAAAATCGACTGTTGTTTGAAAAATATCAAATACGCTGTACAAATCAAATAAGTAGGCATATACTCTATTGTATTGATTAATGCTGTGCTCGTACAATTATATGTTATGTAATAGGATGTGTGTGAACAAAAATTACGTAGTTAAAACTGTTAACATGGAATTGTTGCTTCTTCATTATTGTACATAATATATAATAATAGGTTTACCTAGAACAAAGAAAACACACACACAACAACAACAAAAAATTGAATAATTAGGTATTTAGAATTCTATTATTTTTTTTTTTTAATTCTTAGTTTTTAATTTATATTTTTAGGTTGAATAAGATTTAGTTTTTGCATGTAATTTTGCGTGTACGACAATTATTGGCAATTGTGTGGTAACAAACAAAAACGTGCCATTGCCATTTTTAAGTTTTTTAAGGAGGCCAATTCATTCCATTAATATATAGGTAGTGAAAACTTTAAAGACAGGGCTACTAGATAAAATCATATCCCACGCCCCAAGATAAAAACCTAAATACGCCACTAGTTCGATATTTCGTTAACAGTGAAATATTTTTATTGGCATGATTTTAAGTGATATTAAAATCGTAACAGTGGATTTATCACAAAGGATTTATTAATTATTATTCTTATTATAAAATTACAGATTATTAAAGATTATTTTAAAATTGTAAACTGTTTGTAGGTACTTAAAATATTTATAACTCGCTTTAAAATTAAATTATAACAAAAAGCCTATGAATCAACATTTGTAAAAAAAAACTAAAAATATTCGAATGTATCACTTACCTATAAATAGCTTAAAATTATTCTAAATATTTTGAAAATTTCATTCTGTAAAGAAAATTATATTTTAAAACTTAAATTTTAAGTAATAGTTTATAGTTAAATTGATATTTGAGGAGAAATCATTATTTTACATTTGAATATTAAATTTTGTCAAAATGTTAACTTCAAAAGCTTTTAAAAAATATATTTTGAAAATGATATTATGTCTAGAAAATGCTAATCTTAATTTTTGGTCAAAAATTCAAGTAAGTACTTTCGGTTATTTATTTTTGAATTACAACAAAATAGATTATGTTGAAAACTGGTGATGTGTAAATATTCCAGTTTTTTCGTACCTACCTAATTGTTTTTGATATTGTTTTTTTAAAAATTATTTTCAAGCTAAGTTTTACTTTTGATCCCCAAAGTTTCATCCTCGTCTAATTCTATCAGAAACCACATTCAAAGTTATACATTTTTTCTCGCACAAGTATAGTTATAGCGTCTTCAGTAATGCACAAAAAAATAAAATAAATTACGAGATTGTAAAATCAATACATTTAATAGCTCCACTCAGAATCTAAAATATAATCACTATCGTCAATAATTTATTATATACTTGTTACAGAAATATTCATATAATATCTGTTTAAAAAAGTATCACTATTCACATATTTAAACAACGAGTTGACTCATATTATTTTGTTAAAATTAAAGTAACTTTAAAGTGATATCATCTGTATCTGTAATATGTGTATTAATAAAGCAAACAGGGATAATTAAGTTTTTAAAGCGTATTCCAATGGTTCCTTGATTCATTGAAACAACAGTTAGCTATTTTATAAACTATAGATCCATTCGTCAGTAAGTTGCTTTTTATTACTTTAACTTAGTAATGTGGATACTATCGAGTATGCCATGTTCATCACCTGAAATGTTTTAGCACAATAAGTTATTACCATGAACAATAACTATAACAATATGAATATAATAACCAGTGTCGCAACTATAAGCTCGTGTGCAAGGATTTATTTTGAGGCTATTGCGCAAGGGAGGCAATACTACACGGCAAGTGAACAAATAGTTGACACGGTGTGGGGGTGGGGAGGGGGGGCAAACAGGTGACGAAAGCTCGCCGCGGGCGTTTCTTATTTTTAATACAGCACACTTACTCTATAAACTTTTCTGACATCTCTAAAAACAATATCTGAGATTTTCGTAAAATTCAATTGAGTAGTTTTAAAGTACCTATATAAGCTACACACATACAGTTGGTTTTAAGATATAGTTTCTTTATTCGAGGCCATAAGCGCGACAATATTTTGATGCATGTTTGTACCGGATCTGCCCGAATAACTAATGGCAACCATTTATAAACAAAAAAGTTTTAATTTCCACCATGAATCTCAAGATCCCTGTTTGGCCACCTCTTTAAAATATGAACATCAGAAAATCCTCTCTTATTGCACATCTAGATCATTAGAAGAACCACTATTCCAAATATGACGTTCACACGTTTTGTATTTTAAAACCAATGTTGTATATTTAAATTAGATATTACTTGATATAACATATATAGATTGCTATTTAAATAAATTGTAAGGCCCAGTTTGAGATGTCAGAATTCAGAATAAGCTCCTTCTACTTTAAAATCTAGGTAACGCAAACGTCGTTTTAAAAACTATTTTCAATGCCTCTCCTATAGTTAAAACTAACATTTTCGAATTATTTTATCTCTAAATTGTTACTCAACGATAATAAAAGATTTGTTAAACATTGTATTGAAATTATAAACTGAAAGCATACAGCTGATAAACGTAGATAATGTGCAGGTTAATTTCCTAATTTTTTATTAATATATTTTTCTATAGGTAAAATAATAAAGATCATTCGAATTAATAATATATTTCGTGAATATCACAACGGAAATGAGACCAAGTGTATATTTATAGTGAATACTTTCTTTTTTTTTCAACAAAACAATTTGACCACAGCTATTTGACACGTATTTGTGCATTTATGCAGTGCATTTAAAATGAGTGATTTCAGCTTCCAAAATGAGTGAACGATAACTAAAAAATAGATGTTCTTGATTTATACATTGTCGTTAATTTACACCGATATAGGTACTAAATACGTAAAAGAGTAATTATTATTATCAGTCACCAGAAAATATCGTATACTCAATTAATACGTTCGGGTGGTGTAGTAAGTCTATATACATAAATGAATGGTTCAATTTCAAGTAGGCATGTACGACTTTAAACAGTATGTCATGTCATGTATATACTATATATATATTGTAGGTAAATGCCTATTTAGATGGATGCAGCAAGTTGAAAGTAGCGACGTCCAATAATAATAATTATTATTATTTAATAAACTAAACAAACGAGAAGCGTTCTAACGTCATCATAGACGTGTGCAACGTGCACACAAAATGTACAAACAAAATAAACAACCGAAATATATTTTATTTATACCCTGGAGAACATTGCTAGGTTTACGATGGAATTTGGTGACAATTTCATCACTTGCTTGTTAGCAGCTGAATTCATGTACATGGCCAGCAATACAGTATTTTTAAATTTTAAATCCTTGTCCGTCCAATCAGAGCTGTACAGCCCGAAATTCACCGTAGATCTCTAGACAGTAAGTATAATACGTACAATAAACGAATGTGATAGATAAAACTTCATCGACATGTTTGATCAATGGAGTTTTATTGTTTTACCCCGTCTTCTATGTAGTTGAATCCGTAACAAAATATGTACAGTTCAATGGTGAGCGAAACCAGTCCGCAGACATATTTCAAAATCATCGGAGATACAATCGAATTACCATTGAGATACGCCTATGGACAAACAATTTAATTAAAAATACATTTTTTAAATTGCATTTATATTATTGCCATTCTGCCGCCTTAACCCTCAAACGGGTATCTCCAATTATTGAAATGTTGGTAAAATTACATAACAAGTTTTGGAATGTAATGAACTCATGCGGTGTTGACAATTTTTTTTTTCAATATACTAAATATTATCCGTAGAATTGATTGGCGATAATTTTAATTGTCTAACATAACTCTAAGTATAAGATAATGGACTTAACCTTAAACTTCTAATCAGAATAAGAAGCTAAAAAACAGTAAATCCGCTATACTGGAGTTACTGTGATTTACTTTAAAAATTTAAAATTTATTCAAGATATTAAATACAGTAACTCTAATCAGTATTATTTTAACAAATGATAATTTTTGCATTGAATAATACAAAATATTTTGAAAACCATATGAAAAACTTTAATATTAATCTAAAACAAAAATTTAAAAAAAAAAAACAAAATTTCATAAAATGTCTTCCCTGACAAATTTATATACATTAGTTTTAATAAAAACAAATATATAGGGACCTAAAAATATTTAAAAATAACAATCTTATATTTAATCAATACTTATATGTCAATATATAAAACTTAACAAAAATAAAAAAATATAAATCATTTTCTTCTTCATATAGGTAATTTGCTGTTTCTGAAGTAGGAAAATCCAACCAAAACTTCCGATTTTGGGCATTAAAGGCAATAGAACTTGGATAATACTTTGTTTTTTCGAAGGATGGATTCCTCTTGGGCTTACTTTTTGTAGTGGTTGTTCAATGCCTTTTTTAACGTGGATTGCTTAAGAAAATCAAGTTGTTGAAGTGGTGAATAATTATCATAAGTAGTGAAATACATTAAGTAATCCATTCCTCTTTCGGCTTTAATATGAACTATGTCATTCAACATAGGTCTAACTATTTTATTGTTTAATTTGTATACTGCATATTCTGATTTTTAATCAAAAAAGTCTTCTACTCTCATGATTTTGGCATCAACAAAACCTTTGTTAGCTGATTTGATACATTGTTCAAAATCAGAATAATCATATAATTTTCCCATTTTTTTCATAGCCAACTCAACCTGATGGTGAAAATGGTCGGCAGACATAAAACTATGCCCGGGCTGGAAATAAAATAAACTTATTTCTAGAGCCAGGATATCTTGATAATTAATTATTTGAACTAAGAATGTAAGAAAGCACCAATGTTTGTTTTGAGCTGAACAGTTATACAGCCAAATTGTTATTTTTTTCATGTCTTAGAAGTGTAAAAAAAATGCACGAAAACAACTTGTTAAATCTTCTTGTTTCCTTCCTTGTATACCTTCGTGCCATATGCTGTAGTTATAACTTGTAACTATATATTTTAATCTTAGGATTGATGTACCTATCATCAGAAATTATAATTAAATACTTATCATTATAATACCAGATACAAAATGTCTGGTAATATTATGGAGATTGGAGATACTATTTTCAAAAGCAATGTAAAAATAAGCTTTTTTCACGTAACTCCAATAATTTTCATGTCACATACCCTACTTTTGCGAATTATTAGGATTTACTGTGACAATGCTTCTGTTTTGTGAATATTTATGGACATACCCTTAAATTTACTAATTTAAACATATATTTTAGACAAGAAAAAAGTGGATATACGACATTTGGGCTTCTGAAATTGATAAAATATCACTATATTGACCCATTCACCCAATAAAATCATTTTGACCAAAATTGGAGATACCCTTTTTTGGCTTAGCACGGCAGCATTGTCATTTCTAAATAACAATCAACACTTACTATTGAGATGAGAAATATCATCATGATTATGGTGTACGAACCATCAGCAATTTGAAGCAGGACCGTAGGTGTGACGATTTCGAAAAATGTTTTATACTTCCTATTAGTATTATAGTGAAGAGAAACAAATTATAATTCATTATTTTACACAAAAATGGGTTTTTGCAATAATTTTAAAACACATATTTTTAAACTATGAAATTTTATTAATATTAATATGGTTTAAACGTTTTGTTGGATTACCTACCAAATACCAATTAAACATGATCGATGTGTGCCTGTTTAAGTACTATAAATACCTAATAGTTTGAATCATTATATAAAAAAACACTATATTTTAGTTTGTACATTTAATTGACATTAATGATAATATTGCATACTCACTCGACTATCTTTTGATTGTCTTTAATGTGGCTAATCAAATCGTCATAATGGTTCGGAAAAGTTAGTGATGCGTTGCTTTTACCTTCTGCAACACAGGTATATATCATAATATTATTATGATACATATTATAACATTTAAATGGAAAAATGAGATGGCTAAGAGGCGATTTGTCAATTCCGAAGACAATTTTTTTATAAACATTATGTGACTCGAAAATCATCTATAACACTTAACATACTCATTGCACCGCTTGTCGACATATTTTTTATCAAACATGTTTTTTGCGTAAGCATCGTATATCATACGAGACAACTAATTGGTACATATTATATGATTATGAATTATGATGAAACAAAACGTAATGCCAATTAAATTATTATTCTTAGTTTTAGAATTGGACAAATCGTAGGGGTACTATATTACACCGGCAGTGGCGCAAATAGGGGGGGGGGGCTCAGGGGGCTTAGCCTCCCCCCCCCAAAAAAAAAAAAAATAAATCGCTCAAAGCCCCCTCAAAAAATAATAGTATAATATATGTAGGTTATTCTTAATAAGTTATTTTTACCGATTTTTTTTGATTTTTTTACTTTGTTATTAAACATTTTTTCCTAACACTAATAAGAAAATTGCTTTTATAAAATAAAATAATATTACAATAAAAAATATTACTAATAGACAGTATTAATGTATTGTATAATAATGTCTAAATAATATTATATAGTAATTATTAAACAAAATATGAACGGTACAACGATAGTGACGGTGACGTCTGGTAAGTGACGTAGGCCGATCGCCAATCATTGGGAAAACCAAAAAATTTTTAAACAGCTCCAAACGAATATTATACTGGTTTGTTCGTGCTTCATGTTCATACTAATTAGTGATTACCGGCACAGTCGGCACACAGACACAGTTAAATTGTCCATTTCACATTTCAATCAAACCATTTCACTTTTCAGCATTTAACATAGGCACGTAACGTACCGTACCTCGTAATATCGTGTGATCTTTTTTATAGTTATATAACTAGTATATTACTTATATTAGTTATATTAGTATATTTGAAAAAGAAAATGTTTAGTATTTTTAATAAAAAAAAAAACTCTGATGATCAACTAAATGTGCCAGAACATATGCCTACGCCATATTATACTTTCAGTATTTATTGCAGACGAAAACTATGAAGAAAACGAGTTAAATAATGTGCCTATAAATAATGAAATTGATTTGGGTAATTTAAGTTCAGGACTGCGTCAGCCAATATTAAAGATAAGTAGATTTTTAATTACAACTTATATGTATATTAATATTATAAATAAGATTTTCAAAAATGTTTAAAGTAGTATCCTAAGATAAAATTTGGAAGTCAAAATCGAGGATTTACACCTTCTCACTTTAGTGAGTTTAATTGGCTCGAATACAGTATTAAAAAAGATAGCGTGTTTTGTTTTCCATGCCGTATTTTTGGAACTGCTCGTCAAACGGAAGATAGGTATATTTACTGTAATAGGATTTAATAACTAGAAAAAAGTAAGTTGCATAACTATTAAGATTCTAATTAGTCTGAAATTGAAGTGCCAATGTATTTCAAACAAAAAAATAAAATGAAAACTAAATTATGTACCTACCTATTAGTTAATTGTATAGGCATAATTATAATAATTACAATATATTTTACACAATATTTTATCTAATCGTTATCGTCATATTATACGCGTGTTCGTTTTCCACAATCTTGGGACGGGACGCTCGTTGCAATATTGTGCCGTTGTAATTAAATTTAATCTCATTATCTCTATGTTATTATATTATGGTATGATATGTGAGTAAAGATAAAACCTGTGCACGAAATAAATACAAAATAAATTTACTGTTTTATATCGAAATATTGAAACTAAAGTTAGTGCAACAGATTTTGTACGACGAGTGCCAATGAACGATAAATTGTCAGCGACGGACACGAGTTGTTTCGTATGTTTGCAAATCGAATAAGTAATATAGCGATTAGTATAATATATTACAAGCTCATATCTAACAGCAAACTGCGCTGTCTCTAAAATATCTCAAAAATTAAAAAGGGTTTACCCAAGTTTTTTTCGTATAAAAAATATATATGGTCACCATATAGCCAAATATGCAATATTATATTGGTATTCGGTTAATGTCACACTCACTTGAATTTGATGTTCGGTGGTTGCCGAACGGTTGGATGTTGTGTGCGTGAATGGGTTGCCCACGACCGATGTTCTCGTAGCCGGAGCTCATGGTGCGGAACATGGCCTCGAACACGAAACACATTGTGACCAGGTAACAGTCGAACGACGTCCAGCAAAACACGTTGACCGTGAGTATGATGGACTCGACGACGTACACCGCCGCCCAGATGAAGGGCTTGTTGTCGTACTCGGACGTCAGGAACCACGGTATGACCAACCACACGACCAGCGTGCCGAAGCTTACCCCGACGAACGTGCGGAGTATGGTGGACAGCCTGGCCCGGCACCGTCGCATCAGGGACGGATTGCGGCCACCGCAACCGGTGAAAGCGTACCGGGCCACCTCCAACGTGATGCATATCCTGTCCGCGTGGATCGCCAACGTGTAGCCCTTGAACAAGCACATGAACCCGTACACGACCAGCATCGCCATGTTGGCGAACATCGGGATGTCGTGCCTGGCCAGGTACAGCCGGAACACCTGCATCAACTGCAGCCCGAACGTCAGGCCCACGACCACCATCGCGGCCGTCCGGCATAAGCCGCTGTTCAGGCCACACTCGATCGGGTGCAGCAGCTGGTACATGCCGATCGCTTTGAACAACTTGACGTCCATGGCCGTGCCGCCGTCTTCGTGTTGGTAGTCTCTTTCATCACTCGAGTTATCCTGATGTATTGTCGTCTCATCACCACCGCCGCCGTTGGTTAATGCCGCCGATGAGGCTATTTTCGAACGGATCCTATGAACAAGTGGGATTCGTCATTGTGTTCTTAAGTATGGTGTTCCATAAACCAATAATCCATCCCAAACCAACGAAAAAATATAATCACCAAGATCATCCATTCCGGTGCGTGATAGAACTTAAAAGGATTTCCTTCGTTGGATAGGTTAGGTACTACCTTTATTGAATGATTTGGGTGTACTAAATTTTAATTCAATAATAATTCATTGTACCAATACGAAAAACGATTCTGAGCAGTGTTAGCCTTTATTGACGACTATTGTCCATTGCATAAAGGATATTTTATTAAATATTTATTATTTATATTTTATAGATACCTACAATAAACCTACCAAAGAATTTAGTACATGTGTAATTTATTTTTTTTTTATCAATAAAAGTGTAAGACGATGGGTTGGTTACCACAGTAAATTTTAGTATTATACTATAATCTACTGTGGCTATTACCTATAATATTGTCATCAACTTATAACCTAGTTCGATGTACCGTAAGACAAAGGTTCGTGGTATAAATATTTTAAAATTAGTCTGAATAATTTGAGAATGTCATTGTGTATATACAATAAATAAACTAAAAATCTATACCTACTATATTTATATTATAAAGAAGAAAAATTGTCTGTTTGTTCAAGGTAATGTCTGGAAACTTAACCGCGATTTAAAAAAAACATTTTTATCAAAAAGCTACACTATCCTAAGGATCTATAGCTATATTTTATGGTGGCTTTTGGTTATGGCTTACAGATTTTAATATTAATTGGATAAGTAAATATTTGCTGCTATTGGTTACTCGAGCAGATTAGGTAAAAGCATGCACCAAAACGTCGCGTTTATGGTTTCGAATAAGAAATTATATCTTAAAACAATTAATATGAGAGGCAAATGTATGTTTTTAGCTTATACAGTTATATAGGTACTCAAAAACTACTTAACCGATTTTGTGAAAATTTCAAATTGTTAATCGGAGATATCCGGAAAAGATGAAAAGATATATTGTTTATATCAATAGATTCCTTGAGACTTGGAGAGTGCTTGTATCTTATTTTTCAACTCCTATGGGTAGCTAAAGGGTAGCTCACACTTGATTTTTTTCCAGCTTACGAAAAAAGAAAATGTTTTTTGTTTATCTAAATTATTGGCAGGGCTGGTGCTAAGTATTTTACCGCCCCGTTCAATTAAAAAAAATGCCGCCCCTTTCAACAAATGGTTGCCATATAATTAGTAGGTACATAGGTATTTATACAAAATGAAAAAAAATTAATTATAAACTGGGTTATATTGTATAGGAGATCAAACGGTGTCATTTCGTCTTCAGAAAATTTAAAATAACTTAAGGAAATTTAATTTATTACAAGTAGATTGAATTAAGGCACAACAATACCTTTATTTAATAAGAATAAGAAAAAATACAACTCATCAATTTATTTATTTACATTGTTACACTTCATTGTTCTACTTTAACTTAAAACTAGTAACTTTTATAAATTTAAGTATCTGGTTATTTGTTGCCGAGAAACTTGAAAATTGACACTTGTCATTTGCTTATTAATTAAAATTATCTTGAATTTCTTATTAAAAAAATGTGATGGTATTGATAAAAGAATACTTAGGTACCTAACTTAAATTGTATTATAAATATCCGTATGTAATACAGTCGAATTACGTAAAATAAGAACACAATGCATGTGAATAATACATTTTTTCAAATCTCCATTCTTCCGCCGTCCCTGATTATTGCTATTGGTTAGGTACTATTATAATTAGAAGAAACTACTAAGAATACTAATATTATAAAGAGTAAAAATAATTTGTTAGTTCGGTGTATTCTATATGGAACTGCTTTCTTTGATTATAATTATTGTACTATTGTATTAGAATATAATATGCATATTTATACTATGTGTTGGGATCCAACAAACGACTTATACCTACGTGGTCATATTATGACGTATTAACAAGTCGCTAAACAGTATATAACATAGTTTTGGCTTATTTCATTCTAATGGAATTTCGATCTGTCTGAAAAACAAAACTTACATTTTATGCTTCGCTGTCTAAGTGTGTGTCTTGCACGATTTTATATTATAGTCTCAGCCGCGTATCTGTCTGTCGAAAGGACTTTACATGAATGATAATAATAATGTGTGTGCACAATACGCAAAACAACAGTTTACTATGTTGACCGCAAACATAAAACCCTCTCTGCCCTTGTGTTGCTATACCTTATGGCACCTATGCAGTTATTTTATTGCACTATACAGTGCTTTTACTATATTATATGCACGACTGTAGGGCGTACATAATATAACACGGGCAGGTAGTACACATTTTAAAAATTACGTAGAGCATTAGGATAGCGTATACTATAGGGGGTCTTAGTGCTCGCATTACAATCGTTAAACCGAAGGTTAAACCACCGAATTCGGCCGGTAAAATATTTAACCGAGGTTTAAACTATGGTTGTAAAACAGGCCCCTAAGGGCTGTATGTCTTATTTAAAAAAAAATTTAGTCTGTATCGCCACACGATACTCTATAGACGTACAAGAAATCTCTAGAATTTTAAAATATGATCTTTATAAGTACCCAAGTATATTTCAAAATTCCAAAAGTCAAAATTTCAATAAAATCGTTATTATGAAGGGAAAACAGGAGTGAGCGTGCTTGGCGCATCACCTTGTATAATATTATAAAATGTTTATTTATTTATTTTCTCCTAAACCATATTATTATGCATCTCAGAAAACGCGATAGAGTTATTAATATTATATAGGTACTTCGGTATACGTATTATATTTTTGATCCCTGGGACGATTTTAATACTTAATCGTATTCTCAACACGCAATCTTTGTTTTGTAAGACACGATTTCTTTATACCGCATTCAGTGGAAATACAATATTATAATGTAGGTAGGTAGGTATGTGCGTTAGTGATTTGTTTATTATTATTATTATTTTTCTTTTCGACGCATACACGATTGACGATAATATAAAATATTATTATTACCATGCCATTGATGTTGTTGGCAAAGTGTTGTTCCGTGCTCCATAATACCTAATATAAACTATTAGAATGTAATACAAAACTACTGGTTGGTTAAAATATTATTTGCCCTAAAACTAATGATTATTTAGTGCAACCGTACAGTTGAGTGTAAGTAAAAGATTTAAAAAAATCTCTATATATATAGACAATAATGAGCACAAATATATTGTAGAAAGTAATATCGAAAAATCTTTTTTGAGTAAGTCTTTAATGTCTTTGAAGATCATAAACCAGTAAAATTGTGATTGTATTATTGTAATCTACACATTCATTAAACTACTGAAATTTATTATATACTATTAACCAACTAGGTGCATTGTACAACAATTATTGTCACCCACCATTTAACGGCTATTATTGGCAGGTAGTACATAGCAAAACTGAATAAAATATTGTTCAATAATAAATATAAATAGCCAATAGTGATGATAATAAATTATTACCTGCGTTAAATGGATTACGCAAAGGCTACATAAGGTTTACTCAAGGATTCCTTATAGAAAAAAAAATACTCTTCTTTGTGAACCCGGTGGTGTTGGCCACTAACATAACAATAATGTAATGATTGTCGTTATCGACATCGTACATAACTCCCTACGATGAAATATGCTAATATGCTGAGTGTTTTAACTTTAATCGAAAGCCACATCCAAAATCGTTACCATTTACAATTCAACATTGGACACCATCAGTAGCGTATAACAAGTGGTATGGACTGGTTGGCTGTATTTTAAATTTTTGTCAAGTATGACATTGGAAAAAAGAAATATTTATCACGTTTTAGATTGGGACACAATAAATGTCAATAATAATACAAACAAAAAGTTGTAACTATTTTATTTATTTCGGTTTGTAGGATATAATATGTAATATATTATATTATCTGATCATATAATAAGTATACATTATACAAGTATCACCACAATATAAACAATACATACTAAAATATATTATAGCACAATTTGTATAAGGTTTTCTTACTGCCCTTTCCCCTTTAGAAATATTGGTTATGCCACAAAACCATTTAAATGTCTCCCTCGGACCAAATCCAGAAGACAATATCTAAACGTTAATTTGTATAAAATACATTAATATGTTATAAAAAATAGGTATATTGACATTTGTGAAAAAAAACAAATATATAAATGAGAAGTGTAAGTGTGTAACCAATGGCCATATAATAGCCAACATTTATTATCATCACCAAAAAACTGTTCAATATTATAAATAGTAAGCAATTTTCTGTGACTCGGCCTGCAGTATTAATCACGCAACGTCTGCTGTCACTAGCTCCCGGATGGATGACCACCCGAGTTCGTATAGTGGCAAAAACCTTGCATACACGTGTTGCTAACCTATAGTTTCAACCACGCCAACCTTTTACAACCGTGATCTCTGCAATAGCTAATGACCATGGTTGCCGGGCTAAATATAAAAAAAAAAAACAATTTTCTATGATCTATAACAAACCCAAGATTTCCACTTATGTTGTACAGAACACAATTATTACATTCTGAAACTTATACAATTTTTCAATAGTAAGAAAATAGTAAGTAAGACTATTGATAGCTTATAATTATTTTGATCATTGTAGACATTTTGTTCAAGCGTCGACTAAAAATATAATTTAAGCACCCACCTATTAAATTGTACATATTATGCATATGTAATAAAATGTACACATTTTAATTAAGCCAATAAATATAAATCTAATATTAAATTCATGATCTGTACTATGTTTTTTAAGATCTTGAATTTAGTAACACGGAAACTGTTGAGTATGACATGTTCATCACCTGAAAATTATCAATCATAACTATATTATGTTTAGTTGATATTTAAATTTAATTCTAACACAAAGTTATATGAATTTAGTCAAAACCCTCAATTTTTTATTTTCTATAAATCATTATGTATGTACATATAAATACTAATACATACTATCTAAAAAAAATCAATATAGCACGGTAACACCTACCCTGGCAAACATTTCCAGGCCGACGGCGGAATTAGGCGAAACTTTCATCGCTCGTTTATGGGAGGAATTCATTTTCATAGTCAACAACATAGTCTTTTTAAATGTCAAATCCATTTCAGTCCAATTGCTACTGTACACTCCGAAATTTAGTACAGATTTCTGTGGACAGCACAAAATTAAAGAAATTAATATTATAAACACCATCATTGTTGGTAAGAAAAAATGTAATTGTCTTACCGCAGTTTCAATGTGGTTGAATCCGTAACAAAAAATAAAGAGTTCAATAGTAAGCGATATAAACCCACAAATAAATTTTAAAAACGCTGCTGATAGAACTGGAACACCCATGAGATACATCTGAATAGTAAAAAAATAGAAAATACTTATAGTGAAATTTAATAAAAAAAACAATATTATCTTCTTTTTACATTAACAACTACTGACAACGACTAAGTAAATAATAAGGTATTGCGCACATCGCACATAAACCGTTTTCAAGTAAAATATTAATTTAAAGCTAAGTGTGTAAATAATAATGTCTTTGTATATAGTCACCTAACCTTTCTTGTAACAAAACAGAACCAATCACAGCCTTAACCAGTCTCTATGTTAGACTAAGTCAGGCTGAGACGTAATCGAAATAACCGTTGAATACATATTATATTTAAATAAATTACCTTTCAAATGAAGATTCTAGATAGTAGGTTTATAGATTTTTTACTTGTAATTATAATAATCATTTACAGTCGATTTTCGAATAAAAATAAATTCTAACTATTTTTCGATTTACATACCTAAAATACAACTCATAAATATTTGAAAGGCAAGAAAAAAATTCGAGTTATTTAGGTTTTCGAGTAGTTATCGAAACACGACTGTATGAGACCTGGTCCAGTGGTTCTCAATCAAAAATAATTGTTTATTTATATTGTTCGTATTCAAAGTATAAATATACGACATTATTATGGCATTATGATTTATGACGTGGTACGTGACGGTAAAAAACACACATAAGAAAAAAAATTGTTAAGATAGTTTCCTTCTCGATGTTCATTATAACCATATATAGGTTTATAAATGTTACTTTTTCAAAAATCCATTGACCGTTTCAAGCGTGTGGCGTACTGGCGTGTCACCATTTTTATGGATCTAAATATTACAGTGTAATTTGTGAAAACAAGGTTGAGAAGCACTGAGTCGCTGGGTGTTAGCATGACACTTTGTAAGAAAACGCTTACCAGTGCGGTGAGGAATATTAACGATATTACTGAATATGAACCGTTGGCAATCTGGACTAGGACAACGGGTCGAACGACTTCGAAAAATATGTCAAACATCCTAAAAATATAAAAATGTAAATTAAATTAAGTAAACAAATGCAGGGATGTGGATGTGGATGACAGTAGATGTATATAGAGTAGGTTTAGGGTGTACTTCGTTATTGGGTAAGTCACTGTGTAAATAGGTTGTGTTTAATTTGAACTCAATGATAAATCATTGCATATGCGAATAAGGACACTGAGTGGAGAAGACGTGTCTATATTTTTAAAAGAATATTTTATAATTGATTAGTATTAATATTGGTCATCTTTCATTATATTAATAATACAATAAGTTCGTCTAATTTTCGTCAAACACGTAACAAATATTAAATAGGTAATTATTGTTATAATTTCATATAAAATATTATTATTACATGTTATAATTTATAAGTTAATACGGACGTAGGTTCATGGTATAAATACTTATAAATTATAATTATATCATTATTATAATAATATGTACCTACTTTTAATTGTATGCTTACTTGATTAATTTTTGATTGTCCTGTATGTGACTGATCAAATTGCTGTAATGATTCGATTCTATATCATCAAATTTTATTCGACGAACACCTGTGCATCATAATTTGAAGATACTTACTATTAGTAATATGCCAAAGAATCATAAATTATTAGGGTAATGGTTGTAGAATATGAGATCAAGTACTGCATGTTAGTTATAGGTAGGTATTTCCAAGGCTGGGCAAGTTAATGATTTTTTTTAACTCAGTTAAGTTAAGTTAATAAGCACCAATAACAAAAAGTTAAAAGTTGAAAGTTAATTTAACTATAGGTTAACTCAGTTAAGTTAAAAGTTATTCCACACTTTTTGTTAACTTTTTATTAAGTTAAAAAAAAGTTAATTTTTTTCTAACCCAAAACTAAATTTTAGGATATAGTGTTCATACTTCACACGGTATTGCCATATAAGTTAGATTCGAATGATATAAATTTTTAACTTTAAACAATTTACGATACATATTTTTTGACTTGAAAACGAAATAGACTGAAATAGTGAAATATTATAAAATTAAAAACAAAAAGATTAACTTAACTTACTTCTTAAAATGAAAAAATAACTCGTTAATTTCACGTTAATTAAGAAAGAAATTTAGTAAATTAACAGTTAAGTTCATGAAAAGTCAAAAGTAACTAGTTAAGTTAAAAAGTTAAAATTAAATTAACTTTTTAACTCGTTAATGCCCAGCCTTGGGTATTTTAGTATTTGTAGGTTACTTATATTTTACAAGATATTTTATTGTATACCTAATGTAAAATGTAATATCTAATGTTACTGTAATAATTGTTGAAAAACAGATTTGGTTATCAGAAATGTCAATATGCATTATGTAATATTAAAAAAACAATAAATATCAAAAATTAAAATAAGTATCTATATTATGGACGAAATTGCGTGACAATACCAATCAAATCTGACTCAATACAAATTTCGACCCTGTATGGACGTATGGTATAATTTTCTCATGGCGATCGATGATGGTTAGGTATTTCTTTGTAATTAATTGTCAATTGTTAAATTACTAAAAATCAGTTTTAGTGAAAAACTAGGAATTTTCTTTTTGTCAATTTTAGTAAGAAAATAATATTTTAAGTATATTTTTAACCTCGCCGTGGAGCAGTGGCTACAATCAGTCACGCCACGTCAATTGCGACCCTTGCATTATAGTGACCCACTTAGACACCTACTGTATAGAAGACCTATACCCACTCGTCGATCTTTTTTACACCCAAGTACCTAATTAATGGTGATGAGTAGGTATTTATTTCATAACTATAGTATTACCTACAACTTGAATTCGTTATTTACTTATATAATAAAAACATTTTAACAACCTAATGATGAAATGGCTTCAACGAGATAGGTTAGGTAGTATAAGGCCTAATTGAACAACGACAAGATCAAATACCAATATGATAACAAACGAGGCGTTTATAGCAATATAAGATACCCGCGAAGGACGTGTCCGGCGGAGAAGACTCGGCGCGATGGATTCCGAGCGTGCCGTAACCGGCCGACATGGTGTGGAACTGGGCGTTGAGTACAAAACACATTGTGACCAGGTAACAGTCGAACAGCGACCATATGAACACGTTGACGATGCACACGTACACCTCGGTGACGTAGATGAGCGCCCAGACGGGACGCGAGTTGTACACGGCCAACGGCACGGGGTACTGCATGTTGTGGATGGTGGTGCGGTACCGGGTGACGGTGCCGTCCAGGTTGGTGACGCCCGTGTACTCGTCGACGAAAAACGGCAGCGCGATCCACACGATCAGCGTGCCGTAGCTGAGCGCGACGAACATGCGGAGCAACGACGACAGCGTGGCCCGGCAACGGCGCAACGTGGACGGGTCGCGGTGCCCGCACCCGGTGTACCCGTAATCGGCCGCGCTCAGCACCACCACAGACGGTCCGCGTTGGCCACCAGCACGTAACCCTTGAACGAGCACATCATGCCGTATATGATGACAGCGGCCATGTACGCGAACCGCTGCAAGTCGTTGAGCGCGTAGTACAGAAAGGGCACCTGGAACGAGTGCAACGCGAACGACAGGCCGAGCGCCGTCATCAGCGCGCGCCTGAACCGGACGCTGTAACCGCCAAGGTCGGCCGGGCACAGTAGCTGGTACAGCCCGATGGCCTTGAACAGCATCACATCCACTACCGTCGCTGACGATGACCGCATGACGGACAGGCAATGGTGACGGAAACGCCGCTTGTCTATATTATTATATTGTCCTTTAGTAATTAATTTCTTCGAACTACGATTTTTGGAAATTTTAAATATATCAAGTTAAATATTTACTTTTTTCAAATTCTTGAATTTGTATGTTCTCTTTAATGAGTGTCCTGGGCACACACTTCTGTTTTTAAAATGAAAACATTTTTTTTTCTACTGTAATATATTCAGTGGATAATTTGTTTGAAAATGTTGATCACCTAATTTAAAATTCAAACGATTAGTTTCTCAACTATTTAAGTATGTGTATAATTTGTACTAAGGAAAATAGCTCTTAAAAATGGTTTTACGAAAATATAAAATATATGTTATATTGAATCAAGTATTTATTATATATTTGAACTGAAAATTATTAATGCTGGTAGATTGATATTAATCACTAAAATTTTGAAATCACCTTCACCATGTCTTACTCACTATTAGACCTACTATCCTTAGTAAATACACAAAGTTAAATAACTAGAAAACTACTTGTACAAACTTTGATTCTGATAAATAAATATTTTCAGAAAAATGATCTGCTAAATAGTTTACTGTAGAAGGGGGAGGGGGCGTATGAAAAACAGAAGTTTATACTCCACAAGAGATACAAAAAAATCTCAAGATTTTTAAATTATGGTCTTTAAGTATATTCAAAAATTCCAAAATTCCGATTTCGATTAACTGCATTATTGAAAAAAAGAAGGTGTCCCAATTCGATAAAAATTGTATAATTTATATATACTTGCCTAATAATATATATCTGTTATATTAGCTGAATTTTTGTTCTAACCTATCATATATATATCGTATTCTTTTTACTTCTGACAAAAAATCTCAGTTGTTTTTTATTAAAATCCATCAAGTTTTTTTTAGTATATAAACCTCAACCATTGGTACACTTTGTCTCTTATATATTTATAATATCTGTTACTCAATTTTACATTTATATAGAATAGCTTTATTAACCTAAATGACAAAATATTATACAGTAAAATACTAGTGTACTATATTCAATCATAATAACTATTTTATTATCTGTAATCAATGGCTATGTATAAAAAATAAATTATTCGATTTTCGTTAGCCGAAACAAAATGGTTTTATGAGCCACCCTATAGCGACCTATACAGGTTGAAAAACCAAGATACAAACCATTTCCTAGTCTCAAGGTGTCTAGTGATATTATTTTTATTGAAAATGGTCCAGTAGCTTTTGAGTCTATAGAGGATGAACAAACAAACAAACATTCATATATTTAAATATTCGAAGATTATATAGGTAACATAGATAAGAACTACTCATATTTTATCTTATGCGTATTATGTTTATAACTATTGTACGACTTATATAATTGTTTAATTATTTAACGATTATCCTCGATAAAAATATATATCCTACTTACCTATATAACACTCACTAAAATAATGTTCAGTATGAAGGGCAAACGTAAGTACTATAGAATATTATAGACAGTTTTATTAAGACTACGATATTTTTTTTCGAGTAGTTAGAATTATGCGTTTAAATAATTACTAAAACATGTAGGTATTATGCATTTATTCTATACGAATTTCCAATTACAATCGTATGTCCGACAAATTTACTTTAGCCTTTTAAAAATATGACCATATTATACTTTCTAAACATTTACTTTAGGTATCGAAAAGGTACGCTTAGAATTATTTATCCGTCATATTATAATCTGGATAAAAATAAGATTATCTTTATCTCTATCTAGATAAACGTAGGTGTACCTATATAAAATTGTCTTTATCTTGTCTAAATTAAATTGTTGTTAGATGTTCTAAACACGATACCGACCCTGCATCTTTACAGGTATAATAGGTCAGGTACAGCTTCAGTAAAGCCAGACCTCGCGAGTACGGTGCGCCTCGAAGGGCTTGAAAATTATTTTTCTTACACGCACACGAGTCACGAAATGGTAAGATTAGATTTTACAAATTTCCGAGAACGTTTCAAAATGGTTGTTTTTGAAGTCCTGACTTTGTTCGGTATTAAATGAAAATAAAAATAATCATAGTAAAATAACATTAACTTTTGGTTTTATACCTGTTAGGTTGGATGGTACGAGGTAGAAAACGAAGACGAAGACGTTTTCTGTGAGAACTACTATATATTTTATATCTTTGAAATACAACTGCACTCTGCGTTTAGCGGCAGAGACGAGGAAGGTAATAGTGGTACCTACCTGTTATAATTATTTATAAGTATCCCTTTTTTTTTTTTTTTTATTAAAAATAAAGTAATTTACAATCTATACCTAAGTGTATAATGAGTAAGTGTGGTGACAAAGTAAATGAGTAATATATAAAAATAACAAGAGAAGGAATGCTCCCAGCAGTGCCACCTGACCAGAAATTAATAAGTATCCCTAGGTATAAAAATGTTTAATGTATTCAACTACATCGTTTATATCATAAATTACTATCGTATGTTACAATATAGAGTGAATATGATTATTTATTATATACATTTACCTTAGAACAAAAAATTCTGTTGTTGAGTCATTGGACGATATCGATTTAGAACTTCTATAATGAACACTGTGTGAGCAACGGTAGCTGACTGACGATTTAGGATTGTCATTGTATAATGTATAACGATCATAAATATATAGAAAATTAACTTTTGAAATAAAATATGATGTATTATTAAACAAAATTAATTATTTATACAAACTTAAAAGTTTGAGTAAGAGGATAGGACTGAGGAGTGGACTTGCAGAGGACATCACATAAACTTTTACTGTACTGTGCCGGTATACTACTCCGGCTCTCTAGATTATTGAAATTACTGCTAATAAATTATTTATAATAAATTATTGGTTTAACATTCGGTTTTTTTTATTTTATATACTTTTCATTGTAGTATAAAAAAAATATCGTTATAAAAATAAATTAATTTGACCGCTCATTATACTTGCGAGGTCACCATTAAAATAAATTCTTATGGAAAATAAATCAAAATGTTGAATAACTATAAGTATAAAATATTTTTATACCAAAGTTCAATCGGCTTTACCTTAAAATTTAAGGACTTCTAAATAAAGCTTTAAACTAATAATAATATTAACGAAACCAAAAATATCGAGTTTCGTTGTAAATGTCAATATAATTTAATACCTACTGACGTTAAAAATGTCCATAATAGTTAATACCGATATTATTTTAATCTACTTTTGAATAGATATATTTATAACAAACTGAACTAATTAGTTTTTACAAAACTTTTTGTCTGAAATAACAAACTCATGATGTCAGATGTAGGTAGTTATAATATAAAAAATATAAAAAAATAAAATATTGAACATGATATTATGTACCTAACACAGTTTTTTTTAATAATTTCTTATTCTTTATGGGAATAATAATATTATATTACACTATTTACACAGTTGCACTGATTAACAAACTTTTAAGTGTATCGTGTACGATGTATATGTATTGTAAAACACTGTATAGTATTTAATAGATATACACTACATATTCTTATAAGTTATAACTAAGTTATAGCTATACCCGTTTACAAAATTCTTAAATCTAAAAGGTGATAGACAACATGATAGAGGATATAAATAAATACAATTAAATGAAATAATACTATTATTATTAATAAACTATTACTAACCTATACCTATACTAACTATATAGTTCATAACATTACTACTACAGCATTATTATACTTTTTTTTAACCACAAATATCATTATTTTACACAATTGCGATAATTGAGAATAATTAAAAAAACATTGCTTCCTATAATAGGTATAATATAGGTATAAATGGGTATACACAATTTACTGTAAGTATTTAATATTTTGCTCGAAATTGGTCTATACGTCCTTAAAGCACGTCGCACGGCGCAGAGTTGAATGTCAATGAAATGAGAACTGTACATAATATGCTCAGTGCCCCAAAGATTTGATGTTGTGAAGACGGAAAATATTACTGAGTTTTCGGAAGAAACCATTTAAAATCAAAATAATACTATTATCGAGTTTTATATTATCAATCGTTTTTGCTCTAAAATATAAATTATAATATAATATTCGTAAATAATTTGAGGGGGCTAAAGCTAAAAGCAGCCGCAACCTGTATACGCTATGTGCATTGTACGATGAAGGAATAATACAATAATATTATTATGGTGTACGACCGTGAACATTTGAAATTGAACGCAGCAGACGTCGATGGGCATGAGATGAAACGGACGGCGGGTGTGGAAAACAAACATAATTTTAAAAAACGGGTTCAATCATCATGGGTGTACAGCAGTCTGGCTATGACTTTGGACCTCTTCTGCCTGGGTGGCCAACTTGGGTACGCATGCAACGGCTGTAAGTGCATCGCCGAAGGTTGCATTTGCGATACCGAATACTGCGATGTGTTCGGGTCGCTGGTCCTCACGGTTGTCCGCTGTTGGTAGTACGACAGAGGATGACTTTCGGCTTCCTCGGATTGCTGCTGCTGCTCCTGCTGCCGTTGGTGTTGATAATGACGATGGCGGTCCCGTTGCTGCTGGTATTCTGACTCGGCCGACGAGGACGTGATCAACGACGACGACTTGTCCGAGTACGGTTTTGCGTGCCTCATCGTTTTCGTCTTTGGATCCATCAGTACCACGTGGTGATGGTGGTGGTGCACCGTCTTGATCCGACGGGGCATGAAAATTACGATCCTGAGGACAAGAATAATAGACTGCAGGCGTGGACAATTAATGTATTAACACTGTTAATTATTATAATATTACAGTGTCGTCACGCTATCGCTCACTATTTTGTGATTTTTCTATAAATCTATCCTGGAGACTGGGCCGGAGTATAATTGCATACATGGAGTATTCGGTAAAATGATATAAATTATTGTATGAAAAAGATATTTGCTTAGTGTTATATATTAGTGTTAAGTGCATTGATATCCCAAGCCATAATACTTCAATAATATATGTGTTAGAATCTAATTTTAGTATGATTATCATGCCTACGATGAATACAGTTATTTGGGAAACAAAACTCTAAATATAAATTCATTCAATTTTGTATTTGATATAATTTTAAATTATAATATTCACAATTTTAATAGTTTTAAAATGTTTAAAAAATATACAACTAATGTTTTATTTCAATAATATTTTTATAAGAATCATACTAACACAATTCCTAACTAACCTATTATTATATATACCCTTGAACGGCTTAAAGCATTATTAGTTCTCATTTAATATAATATTTAACTGCGATGTAATAAGTTAAAAATATTTTTCTTTATACACTTTAATATATAATTATATTGACATTAAATCAATTATTATTATTATAATTTATGGAAAACTTTTAAAACAATAAATACAATTTTCTGCGCACAATATTTTCATGCAAATGTCATTAATTACCATAATTTTAACATTAAATCGATATTATTAATTTATTTGATGTAAAACTTTTCCAGCTGTTCAAACATTTTTTGCGCACAGTATTTTTCTGCAATATATTTTTAAAACACAAGACCGCAGTGTGCAGAAATAAAAAATACGTATTAATAAATTATTATTGTCTTTATAAAAACAAGCTTCCATAATACATATTATTTTCATTCTTAGTCTATTTTGAATTCATGTACTAGCTACATCATCTTAAATTAACTTGTGGGTGTCCCATTCCTTTACGGCTATACTTCTACTATTTTAGTATAATTCATAGAGTAGATAAAATATTTATTTCAGATCATGATTTTTCAACCGCAGTAAAATTACTAAAATTGCCTGGTATACACTGTAATAATATAATTTTGTAATTTCAATTTTAATTTAAAACTCGTGTCTTGTCGTTTACATTAAAATGTATCAATAGATCACTTATTTGTAGAGATTTGCCACACCTGACCGACAAAGTATTATATAACAAAATGTTTATTAAACTTCTAACGTAACGCGTGGTCACGTGTCATTGAAATGCAATCAAGCGATTCTCGATTGAATGACTTAAAATATCTAATACACCAGAACTCGTCACACAAGAGTACATAATTCGTTTTTATTTCAATACTTGTGTCGGATTATTGAACATATAATAGCTATTAATGGCTTATAAAAAAAGAAATAATAATAATAAACATGCAAACCAAAGTTATTCAACTAAATGTTAATGTCATAACACTGTCAATTCGCATATTAAACACTTACGTGTATTGCATACTATATTACTATTATAGCCATAAATTAAATTATTAATTTATTACATTTAACTAACCTACTAATTTAATTTCGAGTATTATAAACTGCAGAATTTTCAATATTTTTCTCTAACGTAAAAGGCTTTCAAAAAAAAATCTTTAGTAAACTTATAATTAAGTTGTAATTTTGAAAATGAGTAGGTAGAGCACCACAACGACATTATTTTCATTACATAACTTTATTGTTAACTTTTAACTACTTTGAAACGAAACATTTTATCTTTTATTCATAAAATATAAAATCGAAATCTCTAATGTTTTACATAAACATGCAGTTTAATAAATAAAGTAATATAAGTTTGTTGGTCTTGCAGGGGAGACACCCCTCCGTAAATTATGTGCTAATGATTACAACATCGATACCTAAATATAGTGTCATTTTTGAATTTACATAATAATGACCATTATCCAATTGGTAGGTATTCCAATTCATATAATTATTTGTCTTTAGTTTCTAAAAAAATGCTATAATTCAACTAGCGTTAAGATTTGTATAATAGACACTGTTATGTAAAACAGCATAACAAATTACTCTAAACCCGTTGATGCGATCAACAGTTTAAAAAAACAAATATATTTTAAGTTTTAATTTATCGTAATCAGTTTTTGTAAAACATTTTATAATGTATATAATGTATATAATATATAAACTTGGAACGTAACATATACACGCTTGCTAGATATTCGTTAAAATGTATATATTATTATTCTGTTGTGGTTCAATAGTAATTACACTAATTTTGCAATGTTTTGCAATAATTGTTAATATGTACCTATCAAAGATTGATGCTTACTTGACTAGATATTATGATAAAAATAGTTTTGCTATGAATTCTCAATACGTGTGTTGTGTTAGCATTAATCAAACAATGAAATCATTAGTCACATATATAATTAAATTTATACCTAATATAGTCCAATCGAGTGGTCGATGGTTTGTTAAAAAAAAATAATAACCACTTATTAGTATTAATACTTGTTATTCTCTGCAGTATACTAAATACAAAAATGCTAACCTATTTAAGATACTGTAAATTAATAATACTTTATATATTTTTTTTAAACTAATTTATAAATTGGTTTTATTTCTATCGGTAATGTGAATTAAATGCACTAAATAACTGTACCCAACCCATGTATTATATTATAGAAACGATAGTAATATTATGAAAAAAATGTGATTTAAAATTCTAAAAATGCAATAAAAGTATACAAATTAAATTACAAATATCAATGATTATAATGAAAAAATATTTATTCAATCTAACAAGATTAAGTTTATTTCATTAATCTTTTTATGAATAATGTATTATTAAAATATTGTTTCGTGTTTAAACTTGAAAGTTAATAAATAAAATCAAAAAGGTACATTATATTTTTACAATAAAAATTTAAAACTTATTTGTCCTAGAAAAATCATTTGAATCAAAATGTACTAAAAAAAAAATATTTGGAGGTTAATCAAACGGTTTCTATATAATTTCAAAAAAAAATTATAAATTATAAAATATGATCAAATAAGAACATGTGTAAGGCATATTATTCAGCAATATGCAAAATGCATTTTGCGTACCTGTTCATATTTATTTATTGTATTTATGCAACTAGTATATAGGCCTTTGAGAGAAAAAATAAATATATACAGACTTTACAATTAAATTGTTGATACTAAAATTATATACAAAAAAATGCTACAAGTTATGAATATATACATTGAAATTGGTATAAATATTAAAAAAAGGCGGGATGCGTCAAAATTTACAATATATATTAATCTTCTGATTGGTTTATTCGTTAATAGTAACTAGAGGTGTAAGGAGGAATGTAAAAAGTAGTAGTATTTTTGACATTTCGCTGTGGTACCTTGAAGTTAATTAGACTTCAGAGGTAAGGAAAATCTACTTTTCCTGATAATAATCCATTTAAAAATTTAAACCCAAGATATTATCATGCAGTAGAAGTTATATGAAACAAAAGTTGACTAAACTTTAAACCTTCCGTGAAATCGTAAAAGAAAATGTATAGGTTAATGATCGCAATATTATTAATAACTTGCCCACTCGTTTCCATAATTTAACTTCTTCTTATTTTTTTTAAATTTTTTTTTATTACCTACACAATTTATAAAATAATAATTTACAATGAGTGCAAATGCTGTACGATGGATATTGGTTTGATTGTGGATGGGTGAAGAAGCCTTCAATTGAAAGCACTACGGCGTGGGTTAATTTTAAAATTAAAATTAATTATTTGACAAACCTTAAATATTTCTTAAAAATCACCAATTTGTATAGAATAATTTAAATTTAAAAATACTTTAAATTACCTACCTCTATTTTTTTTATTACGTAGTATTCATATTGTTATAAATGTAAATACGAGAAAAAGTAATTTCGATATACTTTTTGATACCAGCTTTAATGAATTATTGTTGAAGCCATAATACCAAATAAAATAATAAAATATACTATACTTTTTATGTTATTATAATAGTCATCCTGCCCTTGAACAATTATTTGGTTTACTTAATAATGATAAACTAAGAAATTTACTCGATAGATTTATTTCGTGAAAGCATCATTGATCATCCAGCACTCTAAATAAACTATGTACGTCATGTAATATAATAATTAATATTAAAACCATTTAGTCCTAAAATTACCAAATTATCTAACGAGATTGTACTAAAAAACATTATATTCATTGTTTTCATTAATATTAGTAAAATGAAAAATTTTGTGTAAGAATGAAAAATAAAACGAAGGATGAGTAAATGTATTTTTTAATTTAAAATTTCAATAAACATGAATATTTTATGAAGAATTGATGTTCAAATTTTTAATTTAGTCAAAGTTCCGAAAATCGTACGTCATTATATATAGCTATAACAAATTGTGCACCAGAAATCGAAATCCATCATCAACTTGGTCATTATTCATTATTAATTAACAATTAATATATTAAATGGGATTTTCAAAAAACTGTTAAAAAAGTTTCGTTTATTCTGTATGAATATATAGTAAATTTCTAATTAAAAGAGATTTTACACAGTTATCCCGTGTGGTATACTTTAATAATATAATATGTATCAATCATATAAAAATAATATTATAACAACAATATTGTGTGTAAAAATATATTAAAATAATTATTGACTCATTATTTTTAAATTGAAAATGGGTTTAATATATATAGGTACCCACATTAATTATAACAGTCTAGAAATCTATAATGTTTCATAAATGTATAATGTGGAATTATTGTGAACCTTTTAAACGATGATATGTGTTTTCTAAATAAGTAACGAATATCTTATAAGTACGTATCGAGCAGGCGTCTACTTTTTAAATGAATAACTGTCGAACGCCGAGATCTCAGTTATGAATTTAATGTTATCTATATATATTTTGTAATTAATTGTTAATTTTGTTTCTAAAATATCTATCTACTATTTTATATTTGATTAATTAAGTCGTATTTTTAATTGTCTAAGTATTTTACTATAAAACGAATTATAATATCCATGAACTCCCCATACCAGATGTACGAGCTTATAGCTCAGTTGGTATACACATCAGCTATTATCATTGTAATTTATTGTAATTATTTAGTTATAATTAATTTGACTGAAATAAATAAATAACAAATATATATTATATATTATATAATATTATTTATTACTATACAAACATCGGAAAGATTTTATTTTTAAATTTGGAACTATTAGTTCTTGTAACAGCTTACCTTTTGTCTTCGCATTCGACCAAATGAGTGAAATATTGTACTACGATCACGATCTGCCAACATAAAAAAAAAACACATTCATAATATCACATGCAGGCGTGTTGCAGTCTGCTGCAGTTGTATACGCATGTTACGGACATCGCATAGTCGCGACAGATCGTTACAAAATTAAAACTAAATATAGGAATTCGTTTTTCAAAAAGAAAAGAAAACCCATACGAAAACTTACGACAGCCAAAAATTGCACGGTCTCGGGACGGCGCGCCATGTTGACGTGACGACTATTGGAGATCTATATGACTGGCCACAGCATGCATTTGCCGGACCTCGAACGGTTATTACTTATAGGTAACTTATTAAAAACCACTTTGGTTTGTGTTTAACCATCGCTCCCACACGGAGGGTGTCACGGACCACTAACCGTAGAAATCTAACACCACCACTACCACTACCACCACCACCACCACCGCCACCTCTGCCACCACCTTCCGCTGCGATCTACCTGCTGGGTACCACTCTCGTCGGATGGTTATATATTTTTTTCTATCATTCTTGCTCATTTCACTAGTCACACTTTATTAAATACATTATATAGGTATTGTGCATCGTTATTTCTTTTGTCACGTACTGCTGCAGAGGCCGGACCTGTTACGTATATGGGCTTTTCAATGTACTCATATACCTATAACAACATATAATTGTACATTTTCGTCACAAGTACCTATATATTATTATCTACTTAAAAAAAAAAAAAAACTTAAACTCAACACTTTCATTTCGTATGCGTATAATTGTAATTGCATTGTTAATTTTAATTCAAGATTGTGATGATCGATTTTCGGGTTTATAATTGCGTATTATATTTTAATAAATAGTTATCGAATTTACGACTTGTGCTCATACGTATGTCTGTAAATGTGGTTATGAAGTATTATTTTTGAGATTGGATAACAGCTGCTCTTGATGCAGACAGAACAGTGTAGTTATAATAATATTATATTCGTTGTGAAAGTGTAAGTACGACATAGGATATACATAAATGAACGTAGTATTGCGCACATGCCGGCGTTTCCTTGCCATAAAAAACAATTTCGTGTATTTCTTTATAATGTAGCCACAATGTATATTTTACGCATTCTCCGGATACGGCAGTGAATAAATAATAAGATATTTTTTAAAAAAATACGTCTCAAATATTCATTTATGTTCAATTTACAATATTATATTCATATTATTGTCCTGATACGGTTTTGCAACTATATAACATAAATGTCTCAGACGATTTTCAAGTTTTTAAATCGTAGTTCGTGACTTCTGAAATGTTCAAAACTTTTCAACAGTCTTTGTAAAATATAATATTATGTCCATAGTTATTACTTTATAAGAATATTTAGTAAATTTATGACATGTTGACAATATACAAATATAAAATAATAATAACTATTGAAAATGTATTTACTTTGAATCAATAACTCATTAGGTTTGTCCTTGTATAGTGTATATACATACCCACCTGGTTACTTTATATTTTATATTCCACTATATATCATACCTATACTTAAAACATATTTAAATATATGAATACCTACTTAATAGAAGTTAATAATTTAATAATTTAAGTATTTATATAAATAAATAATTCCCGAAAATTGAAAACCTCAGATATTTTAAACTTTTAACCTTAATTTAGTTATAGAAACTAATATTATATCACATCAATTTTAGCCATGGTAAAATAATTAAAAATATTTTAAAATTAAATGCAAAAATAATTTCCAAATTAAATCGAACAACAAACTATTTATTTTTATGCAAAAAAGAAAGAAAACTAGTTTTTTTATCATACAATTTTACAAACCTTTTAAATTTTTATTTTTATTACATTGCTTAAAATTTTTTTATTTTTATTATTTTTTTTATAATATTACTTTTAACTTTGCCATACATAATTTTAACACAAATTTTGAAAAAAAGAAGGAAATAGTTTTTTAAATCAAATTGCCAAAATAATTTAATGATGATAGCAACGAAAAACAACGTGCACAACATAAATTTGGACCATAAATATGTAAGTTAGAAAACACACGATGATAAATTAAGAAAAAATATTATAAAATGTCAATCGGCAAAAGGCCACTGCAGTGATCAGATTACGCCGACATTACTTGCATGGAAAAATGAAAAAAAATGAATGATTTCAATTTATTGTCTTTTAAATTAAGTAGCAGTTCTATTAATTATAGAAGATGATAATATAAAATATTTGCACCTCTTAAACAAGACTGTCACAACTCAAAATTGTTTAGTATTGAATAAAGGCCATATGAAATTTAAAACTCAAATATTTTAAAGACTTTTTTACCGATGCATCTACAATTTTAAATACTTATAAAGTTATGAACATACTTTATATATTATGACTTCATTAAATATTATGGAATACTCTCTTAAACCCAAAAAGTTAAACTTAAGCATTAAACAATTTTATATGTGAATGCAAAGCAAGAGTGCAAGACTGTCATACTTTGAGACCTGGTAGTAAAAATGTAAGACAATAATTTTCTGGCTTCCTAGTTATCCTGCAGTACGCCCCGATTATCTCGCCACTCGCCAGAGGACTCCCTCTGTGATGTCATAAAGTAAAAGTCTTATCAAGGGTCATATTTTTACATCTTTTCACTATGGGATCGATTATGTACATATACTGGTAGACAGTTTATTTATTTTCAGAAAATAAGAATTTATGCTAATTTAAAATGTATAATACACACAATATAATATAATATAACCCTACTGGTATTACAAAGATAAACCAGCCACGGGTACTTACCCAAATCTTACTTAGTTTTAACTGTTACATTAATGTTAAGGCATAGTTCGAAATTAAAACATTTTTTATGTTTTTCTGTTTTTCAATCTTTTATAAAATCTAGGTTTCAATTCTATACTGATATTTTTACGACAATGTAAAAATTAAATTAAGACGGCGCAGTGAGTAGGCAATTTAGGGCCATTGATTAAAATAAGTCTGTTTAACAGGGGACTTAAGCAGCGATTGAAATATAGTATTTTAAATTTAATTTCCCAATGGGAATGCAACAGAAATGAATAAATTATTATTTGCCTCGTGGTATTTTATGTAATAATTTATTTATCACTAATAAATAGTTTATTAAAATAAATTAAACCTATTTTGTAAGAAATAAATATTTTTGAACTTATAACAACTTTATTAAAATGCAGATTAAAATTGTTTAAAGTTATCTATGGTCTATTGATTGTATATAATTATTGAGTTGTACGTGTTACAAATATATTGTAAAAAACCTGCATTTGAAAACCATTTTGTACAGATTGTATGAAATGAAAGTAATTTAACCACAATAATATTTATAAAGCGTTTAATATAAATAGGTTTGACATTTGATAAAAAACTATATAAATATAGCTCCTTAAAATACGTAGTTTGATTAAAAACAATTGAAATTTTAAAGTTTAAAAATTAATGCTACAATTAAAATGTATTTAATTTAGTTTACAGAGTGATGTAAGTAAGTGGTGCTATGTAAGTGTAATATTTTTGTTTAATAATCAAATTATATGTTCTTATATTTATATTATTATTATTTTTTTTTTTTTTTAATGAGCTTGAGCCCGGAAATTTAGGCCATTAGCTGTTTTGTTTATTTGTAGATTGTTAATAGGGAAAGGAAGGTTGAAAAAACGTTTTGTATGTGTGGCAAGGATTCGTTGCTGAAAATCCCGGGTGGTCACCCATCCGGGAATTAGAAACGCTAGCCGTTACGTACACTTGGTGCGTTTCCGCAGTTGAGTGCACGCACTGCGCTCCACCAAGCCACATGTATATTATTATAAACTATTTGAATGTTATTTAAAATTGTTTAGGTTTACAATATAAATAGGGTTGTTAATTGAAAAAAAAAAGAATTTTGCACAACCCAAGGACACTTTCAGACACACTTAAAATGCAAAAAAAGACTATGTATTAGAATATATAATCAATCAAAGTTTTTAAGAACTCGAATAACCGGAATTAAAAAAATGTATTGTTAAAGGCTAAAAGGGGGTGTGAAAATATTTAGTGAATCACCCTGCATATATTATATTATTACTTTAACAAAACAGTTAATATTTTGCACAACAGTACAAGAGCAACAGGTAAACAAAAGATTATGTGTAACCGAATTTATTATAACACCTATTAAATTAGTTATAAATTTAAAGTTATAAGGCGTTAGTAAATAAAATATTTTTAACATCAAATGAGCATGATAATATCATGTTAAAAGTATGAATAAACAGAGTCAATACATTTATAAAACTACCAACGAAAGTACTTGACTAACATAAATACATATTTACATATTTACATAATATTCGGTTGTGTATTTATAGTAATAGTAATATTACTCTGTACCAAATAAGAGCGCACCGCGCTGGCGCATCCAAATGAATCGCGGAGTCCGGACCCCCTTGGCCGGGTCTATTCGCTCTGTCATTGGTCATTGGTTATAGTATGGTATATATTAATAGTTATAGTAGGTATGTTGTGTAAATTTAAATTAATTACATACACGAGACCCTTTATCGATGGTACCTACACGAAAATTCGACAAAAAAAACAGTCAGGCTCCTCCCTCAATATTATCAGTTATCACTAATATAGTAACACTACATAAATAAACGAATAGATAAAAATAATTTTTTGAAAGTTAGTCACTCAATGTCTGACTTTGTTGAAACTTCAAAAACGGAAACCATAGATCATCAATAAAGGTGTTTGATTTAATTATTGCGTAATAAATAAATAGGAAATTGTGTAGGTATGAGGTAATGATTGTAATAATTTAAGAGACTATGTTAAAAAACATGACGTAGACCTCTGCTTATTCCATTATTACTATGCATTTTGTTATTTAGTATTTGCCCGTTTTACATCAATATATTAACATAATACTTCCGTCTCATCTACCTATATTATAATTTTCAACGCAAAATTAATAATAAAAAACAATAAATTTTTAACTAATCGTTATTCTTCAGCAAACTTGCAATACTAATATTTATTGTCTAACTGGTATTGACCGTAAAAAAAACTATTATATTCGTAACCTTTAAAAAATAAATCAAAGGACCAAGGTAAAAAAAATATAAACACTTTCACTTCACAATAATATATTATAGTAGCAAAAACAAATAACTCAATAGGTACTGACTTTAATATATTCATCTTCACTAATTGCTAATCAAGTATTATATTAAAATAATGTCTTAATTTGCACACAATTTATAAATTGTAATATATATATATATATATGGCATTGATTATAATGTTATAATTATTAATTAAATATATATAAGTATACATTTTGGGAATTAAATTATCAAATAAAATACATAACATGATTATAAATTAACTCTAGATAAAAAAAAAATGTTAAAAATAATTTGAAACTATCTAAAAATCGTGATTTGAGTAGTTTAAAAAAAGTATAAACAAACAATACGTGTGAATTTAAAATTTGTAACTATTCATTATACATTACTAAACAATATTACATAATCAAATTGTTCTACGTTCCTGTGGATATTGGCCATGGACTACAAAACAAATCATTACATACAAAGAACAATTCTGAGCGAAGATTGTCCGTCAGCCTATATGTTATTAAATATATTTTATAATAATAAATAATAAATCAATCATTGATATATATTTTATATTTGAATATTATAAACAAAATGGTTTTTTAAATGTTTTTATAAAAGTTGTTATTTGTTTAAGAATTTTAATTAATCGATACTTACACCCATTATTAATTAAACACTTTTTTCTCAGTTTTTCCTGCTGTCACTAAATATTACTTTTAGCACTTCGATCAGGAACTTCATGAGCGCTTATAAACAAAAGAAGAGGTAACGATACAGTTAAAATGTGTACAATTTAAACTAATAGTATGTACTAAACGAATTAGGAATACGCACATGGTGGATACAAAAACAATTTTCTTTTACTTTATCTTTTACTTCTGAGCTTCAGAGAACATTTTATGAGAGCCCAGGATACCAAGCATAAAAATTATGGAGGTCCAAATTTTTCCAAAAACCTATTATTATTCAATTAAAAGCCCTTGGACTTTGTTATAATGAAAATAGTCTATAATGTTCAATAATTATGCTTATAGAATATACATGCACAAATAAAATTGATTTTATTAAAACACAACTACGGTTATTCATATTACAATTTATTAGTCATGTGAATAGAAAACTTCCAAAATTCTGCATTTAACTATGCATTGCGTATATAGTATAGGTAACCGTAAATTTTAATAAATTGATAGTGTCTTAGACAACAAGCATACGTTATTATTTAATGTTATCTAAACACAAATAATTGTAATTATTATATTAATTAATCGTGTTTCCAAAATGATTTCAGTGTTATGTATTTCACAACAGGTATATTTTATCAAGCTTGGTTATTTATACATTTTTAAAAATTATAATTATTAACAATTAGGTGCCTACTTATAACTTTATCAACGTGAATCCTACAGCTGTATTATAATATACAGATACATTACAAGTTACAACTATAATTTTGGCGCTTAAACGGAGTTTTTCAACCTCCTCTTAACGGGCGACTTGAGGAGGACCGATCAGAGAATTTTTGTCGTTATCAGAATTATACAAGTATACGTTTTCTCCGTGTTCGCTGGAGTAAATCGGGCAGGTGGTTGCATCTTCTGTGACGCACATACGCCTTGCACCATTGCCGGACTACACACAGTCAACGTCATCCAGCAATGATTATAATATCATGGCCCTTTATAGCAATAGAAGGCGCTTGCGGCAAAGGAGGTGGTGTTGGGATCACGGGTACCACTAGAGTCGAGCTTACCGGAGGCCCGGTTGAGCCAAGGGTCCCGGTTGAGCCACGGGCCCCGGTTGGGTAAAGTGTGCTGTAAAGCCCGGCGTTAACGGTGAGGCGAATGCAGTTTACGAAAACGAGAATACATTGTGGCAGCTCTGCCACGTCGCATGTTCCGACGTCCGACTGGATATAATGGATCATCATTCCAATCATCTGAGAACAATTATTCTTCATCACTTCTCCTGCATACAAAAACGTGTTTATTAGTAAAAATAATAAACACGAATGACATAAAGACGTATAATTGATATATAAATATAAATTACTTTATAAGATTTCAAACGAAAAACCGGTGGCGCATATTTCATACGTGTTTTTGATGATAGTTATGTGTAATTATATTATTAGGTATATAATATAATACATTACTCAATACTTTCTACGGAAATCAATTTCCCTAGCTGTGCACGTTTGTTTTCAACGCACTATATGGGCTATTGATCATTTATACGTTTGACGCAATGATCATCAGTTCTGAATTCCCTACAGTTTGTTTCCATAAACGACTGCTTTGCGTCTGCTCAAGTGCAGCTTGCCAGCTTGACATTGGTTCATTATGAAACATTCATCGTACTCACGCAACTGAAATCAAAAAAGGATTATATTATTTTTAGTACTATTAGATCTTTAGTCAGATTTTGTTCACCATCACGTATCTTCATTTCTGTATAAAACCTATTAACGAAATATACCAACAAAAAAACATATATACATTTTGACAATAACTAATATTGCGTAAAAATTACCGTTTTCTTTCATTTTCATTTATTTTTCCTGATAAAATAACAGAGAATTTTTTCAGTTTGACCCATCAAAGAACTATAACTAGATCCAGTTTTCTACCAAAATCCATCCTCAAAGATCCAAATCAATTGTATTGCTCCGAAAGGCGATAAAAATTTTAGAAATAAAAATAAAATGTACATATTATTGTGAAATCAATACATTCATCGATCTACTCAGAAACTAAGATCTACTTACGAAAATTATATCAATTTCACTTTTACTCATTAAATGTAAGTGACAAATTATAATTTATAGAAATTATTTTTTAATTATTGTATAATTATATGTTTTTTACGCTATTTGCTAATTATATATATTTTCCATTTATATAGATGGCCATGACGCCATTAACTTTGTTTGGTGTAAAATTTAATTCTCAGTGCATTAAAAATTAAAACAATGTATTCGTGGTATTTTTGTTAAAACATTAGGATTTAAGATGGTACAAACTTAAAAATTTGTTTTTAAAAGAACCAAAATAATATTCTCATCTCATCCGTTACATTAATGTATTAATTATTTTTAGAAATCATTTAGACTTAAAATCATTTTTAAATAAATAAATATATAGTTTAGAAAAGTAAATCCGTTTCATATCATTCTTGGTTTATTAATGAGAGTATTATGTATTTATTTAAATATAAAATATTTTGTCATAATCACATTGTAATAAAATTGTATGTTAAAATAAACCGGCAAGTAAAGTTCATAAAAAAAATAAGCCTCATATAAATAATAGTTTACTTAAATAAATATAATAAGCCATAAAGGCTTACCTCCGCATCACACGCATATTGTGTTTGGACTTTGACTAGGTGTCAATTTGATATGTTATACGCTCTACATATATTCAAGTAATAAATAGGCTTATATTTTACAGTTACGTATACTAAGATGAAAAGTTATTTAAATTAATGTTATCTGATAATATTATGCTTATATATTTTTATTTTTGGTTAGTTTATATTTACTGTTTTTTTTGTATTGGATTAGGTGAGAAAACTTAAAAAGAGAAAAAAATGTATAGTTACTTACAAAGTAACATATGCCATCAAAAAACTAAACCCTTACAGATTGAATATATTAACAGTGATAGTGGTTAGTAAGTTTTTTGTATAGTATCTACTACAGTAATATATTTATGAACAGAGAAAATGGTGTTAAAATGTTATTTAAAAACAAAATGTGCGCAATGTGCAGGAATGCGAGACCTACATATAAACACACGTATTTAAGATGTTTTCAAGAATTAGTCACACAATACAGAAAATTAAAAAAGTATAAATAAAAAACAAGCCAAGATGGAGTGTAAAAACCAGTTAGGTTTTATCGGGAAAAATGTGAGATGAAGATGTATATCGATGTGCATTAATATAGTATTTTATAATAATACATAGTGAAGAAGAAGAAGAAGAAATGTATGGAAAAACAGTAAAAAATAATAATAAATATTGCGTGCAATGGGCTATATGATAGAAATCCGAGAAAAATGTGTAATTATAACATAATACCATCATATATATATATATATGTATAATCAAGTGCAATATATAAGTGTGAAGAGCGCAAAATATAGATCGGCAGGAAAGTTTTCAATGAATTCCAGTGATTGACAGTATAGTCGACTGTTAATTTCTCACTTTCTTTTCTCGATAATAATTAAAACTATTATAGTATTATATTTATACACTGCAGGTATAGGTACCATCAAATATTTTATATTTCGTTCGACGTATGTACAATAGTCGTCCAAAGGCCATACGTATTTGGATTGTACATTAATATTATAGTACAGTAATATTATATAGTAAGATGTGTATAATATAATGGTCACAATATCATACTAGCAGTATAATATAGCATTATCGTGGTGTATCGTATAGTTAGGTTTAGGTATAATGGTATATTATAAACCTACTCAAATATCGTATCTTACTCTGCGCTGATTCGAAAATATAAATCTTGTTCTGTACTACGTACAGAACGATCACGTTATACAGACAAAAAAATATTACCTATTATTATTATACAATCGGTTATTATTATTATTATTTATCGCGAAATGGGTGTTATTGTTAATCACCAAATGGATAACATTATTATTTAGGTTTGCCCTGTCGCGTAGGTACGTTATATTATAATATTCGGCAACCTGTAGGATTTCTCGTCGGAAAAAATAAGTAAATAATAATAATACACACTCGCATTAATCATTTGAATGTAAATCCGCTCACTGTAGGCCGTAAAAAATGATATCGAGTACATTGGAACCGCCGTCGCACGCAACACTGACGCCGATCCTGGTGTAGGTACATAATCGCGTATATATATTATACGGGGTGATCCATTTGACGTAAGCCACTCGTGATATCGAAAAACACGAACGTTTTTGAAAATATTTCTTTTACAACATGGTTTACTATTTTTTTTTTTTTAAGTTTTTTACTATTTTAAATAACAACGACATACCTATGCCTATACGTACATTTTTAATTTCATATTCCGAAGCAGAGTATTTCCCGAGTTTTTTCGGTCTATAAAAATCAAATTTCGGACAAGCCAGTATAGCTTACATTATATATTATGTAGTTATATATAAATATTTATAGTCTAAGACGAGCGGAGTACCCCGAAATTCTGCTCCATCAACGTTTTAAATACTTATTAGGTACTCATAAGCTACTACACAATATGTATATAATATATAATACTACTCATAAACTACTCGTCCAAAATATAATTTTTATTGATCGATGTAATCCAAAAAATATTTTGCTTTGGAATAAGGAATTAAAAATGCATGTTTAAAAACTACGGAGACAAAAATAGTAAGAAATATTTTTATTTTTTTTTTAGGAAAATGTTGTATATAATGATTTCAAATTAAGTACTTAATAACATTTTTTTTCAAAAATGTTCATAGTTCTTGAAATAATGAGTGCGTCTCACATTAAATGGATCACCCGGTATACTGCTGCTTTTGTATAGTGGTCATAGCATACACGCGTAGGCACACACTGAAAGCACAAATACATAATATATATCTATAATAGATATATATTATTTTATTCATTGTAACATCGCGGTGACTTTAAGTAAACCGAGACGACGCCGTACCAAATTATACACCTATAGAGGTACATAATAATACGAGTATATACTCGCGGTGTAATAATATTATACACGGGCCGCGGTGAATGGCAAACGGCGAAGAAATACGCACATTTACTGTAAACTTTTTAAACACGAATACTTGTTAATGCGTTATTATTATTATTAATATTGATGTCGTCGTATTGTGTTTTTGAAAATAATGTAGTCGATATTGAAATAATATCTCTTTTTCGTGATAGCTGTATAATAAATAATAATATGAGTTTAGAATTTAATATTATACTGCAGAGTCGTGGGCCTAAAGGTAATAATATATATTATCATCATCTAAAATACATACAATTTACCTGCAGTGGCGTAAACGTAATTTTTGACGTAATAATATTTACTTAGTGGACGACCGATCATGGTGGAAAAATAAATCCGTGCAAAATAGCTATAATATTATTTCTTCGAGGTACCTGTTGGACAAGAAATCTTTAACATCTATCCATGCAGATGAGTTTTCGTATATATTGTGATTTTTTAAAGACTGATGAATAAATTATAAAATTAATTAGGTAAGTACTAATCACCTTGGTATTTTTTAATTGCCGTTTGGTCTTTTGTTATAAAAATTGCGGAGGAGTGGGTAAATCACACCGAGTAAAGAACTCGACTGGGTCGTCTACACTCGTCACCGTACGTATTAAATGATATACTTAATATTATATTGATGAACATGAATTAAAATTCAAGTCTTAGTTTAAGTTTTCGATTTTAATTAAAATACTAATTATTTACAGCGTTTGATTTATGAATATTACACGTTTATGAGCGGTGTAAAGGAAAATAAATATAATTATAAAGGAACCACGAACAGCGTCATATATTATGAATTATGAATATATTTTCTTATTTGGTCAAGCGGGGTAAATATTTCCTAAAATATAAAATATTTTTTAAATTATACTTTTAATAACTATTATCAATCAAAATATATACTATACATGATTATATATTTAAATCATATTATAATATATATTAATGTATTATTATTTAAGATGTGTAGATGTGCAATAAAGGAGGTAAAATAATTAGCAAAATAAATTATGATTCATCATTCGATTTTATTATTTTTTGCAAGTAGGTTGTATAAAATATGTTAGTTTATTAATTAAAACAATTATTAATATTAATGTAACAAAAATGAAATTATTTATAAATATCTGAAATAATGTACGATTCCGGTAAATATTTCCCTCGTATACTACTTATTTTTCTTACGCATTTAAAACACAAATAAAAATAGTTTTCAAATAGTCATCATAACAATATTTTGATAAGCTACTTATATTGATAATCAAAAACCTGTTGTACTGATAATCACGTAAAAACCGTTGTACATATATTATATACTCACTGGGAGATTATTCACCATGAGCGACTGTTGACGGATTAAGGAAGTTAAGTGAAGTTTAAAACTATCCTACATGGCTACATATTATATTTTTCTATCAAAACGCGTAATGTATTGTACATACTCCCTAACCTAACGTCCTAACCTATCTATAACCGTGCTAGTAACGCTGTCGTACAAGCGTGTTGCCTATTATCATAGGTAGGTACTAGATATAATATGAGATTTGTTGATACGCGTAATACTGCAGCCTGTTTGTCTAACGTTCAAACAAAATGTTATTTCGTTTTATTATTGTTTGAAAATTATTTGAAAATAATCAACAGCGTATACATTTTTCTCGATATTAAGAAAACTAGTTTTTAAGTTTTTGTTTTTGAGTACAACCATAAGCGAGAATAAAAACATATACTTGCATTCTAAACGAGTCAATAGTATTTCGAAAAATCAACACTTGCTCAAATTCAAAACAAGCTATAATATAGGTACGGTAAAAATTAAATTAAAAAAAATTATTTAAATCCACGGCGTTAGTTAATAATGATTAATACCTATACAAAGATGAATTATAATATTTTTGGTTATTTCTATAATGTGATTTAATAAGAAAAAAATATAAACCACCTCGACCCAAGAAGTAATTTTTCGGTGGGTTCACACTTAAACGTACATATCTATAGACTATATTGTATGCTTAGTTCAAAAATATGTACAATTTCGATACACATTAAATTATTATCAAACATAACATATTTTATGTTATCGAAACCTGTTTTCTATTCAACCATACATACGTTAGATTAAAATCCAACAAATAAAACACATTCATATTCCCTTCTCTTAACTTCGTTAAATTAAAATAATAATAAAAAAAATTGTACCCATAAAGAAACGCAAGTTTCCTTTCCTTTCGCTTGTCAGGTCTTCCGTATCTTTCGCACGATGTTAATTGGCAATGTTGTATGATTTATTTTTCTATCGGGATCTTTCTTTTTTTCACCCTCAACTTTGGCAGTGACTTTAACGAAGCGTATGATAAAGTGATAGCCAATGTATAATATTATTATAGAAAGAAAGTATTCTCAACAAGAAAAAATAAACAATGAAAACGTAAATACATATTCATAGACAAATACATAATCATAGATATTGTTCGCTGCAGTATCGATACATCACAATAGTCAATAAATGTAAAATGTAAGCATATAAATGATTACCTATTATAGGTAAGGTACAATATTAGAATTTATAGTATATATTCGATTAGTGTTCGGAAATTTATAGTATATAGATGGTATATTAACTGCAGCAATCGTCTAGGATTTGGAAGGATTCACATTCTAAGTTTCATTAGCCCCGTATCTATTATTTCTATTTAGCCCACAGTAGATATTATTATCGTATTTATATATATATATATTATTTTTTGGTCATTTTCAGAAACGAATCTTGTAAAAGTAACCTTTTTAATTATAAAAACATAGTTTTCTGGTTGAAAAATAGAGAAATTCGTTTGGTTCATAATACAGGACGTATTTTATGATGATGACCAGACGGGGAGCAATATCTGAAAAATATACTCAATAATTGAATTTTAAAGTAATGTGAAAATCGTAAATTTTCTGAAAAAAAATAATGTTTACCTAATGAAATAGTACACAGGATATCGCTGGTCGTGTAATTAATTTTGCTGTGAACACACATATTTAATAGCAAGCTTCACTGTTCATATGCAATACAGTAATAATATTATATAAGTGCCTGTCTATATAATAATATATAAAGTACGATATTATAATATTATTGTGAAATGTTTATAATATTTAACTGCGATTTTTGAGTATTTTGATCTTGTGTTTTCACAGGCAATTTCGACCATTTACGCTCTCGAAACGCGTCGGACTGAACAGAACATAATAATATTATAAACATTGCACAGGATACACTGCCAAGCCATTATGGCGCACTATATTATACGGCTGTGTGTATATATTATATATATAGGCATTTCTTATTGTCTTAGTTTTGTTCAACACAATAATAATTAATATTATTCACTTCCAGATGTTTAACATGGTTGACCAATCTCATTATATGGTTAATCCGGGGGCATTCCCCTTAAATTTTACATTGATGCAAAACAGTTCACAGTATTAAACACGATTTTTGCAATGATTTTACATTTTTTGCAGTCGGCTGTGTCTGCGTCCTTAACACCTCACAATATAGATACCTGTAGATTCACAAACCGGTGCGCATCATTCATCCGAAGTGTTTGAAACACTGTAGTAGTGTCATATTATATATTAAATATAAACGTATTGATATATAATATAAATTATACGCGATATTATGCATTACACAGCTGACGTTGTTTTATAAAAGATATATAATATTCCAAGAATAAAATAACACAATATTATTATTATTGTGCACGCAATCAAAACGGCTTAGATCTTTATTTTTGTATAAAGAATTTTCCACGAAAGCGTTACATTTTTCCATTTTAATTACAAACTACAAAGACCTATTTACGTATAGGTTAATATATATTATAGGCATGAAGGCCGAAGAGTACGTCCTATAGGCTTGGAAAATAATCCATGTACGTCGGCCAAAAAACAATAAAAATACATAAACATTTATAATAGAAATAGGTACGCAAGTAGGCGCATGCGTTTATGGCATGTTTTATTTGCAATTAGCCGTATATTATAATATGTATATAAATTAATTATAAATTAAATTTATCCAGACTTATATTACCATTTGAGATATAAACAATTGAAAAAAAACCGCGCACGCATTTTAAATTTCACATGCAATAATATATCATTTCACGCGATCATATGACAAGCAAATAACGTTTCGCTTTTTAAACGTTATTAGAGCGAATTGGTCTGTAGATATAACAATCATGATAAACACGAATATTCCATTATTCGTAATGAACGCTTCGAGGTATACAACGATATACCTATACGAATAACTCATCGGTGGAAATTACTTATTAAAATTCGTTAATGATCTACATAAGAAAATAAAAAAACAAATACCACGAAAGTATATTTTATAACAGTGCAAAAAACTAAACTACTAAATTAGTTAAATAAAATTATAGAACGCAATAAATATAATCGACCGATTCAAAATCTAAGATATCTATCAGTTGCGATTACAGAACTCCTACGTGTAGGTATTTCTGCCTCTACCACAAAGTGTCTCATCAAGTTTGTCCTCATGATACACACCCACGACCGACCATCCTACATACTGCTATAATGTATATTTTATTAATTTATAGCCATCTATAATACGCTACCGCACGAGCTTCAAAACGTAAAATATAGCAGTTGTGCGAGCGCTTAATGGAAATTAATAATTAAACTTTGGAATATTTACATAAATTAATGGCCGTCTTACAATGTTCGTGTAAGACTGTAAAACGAAAACGAAAATTTTATTTTTAATTTGGTAATTATGCGAAAAATGTAATTAAAACTATTGTAAATATATCTCTTAGGCCTTAGCGCAGCAATTACATTCAAAAATATTTATCAGACAAAAATTATGTATTAATCAATAATTAAAACATTTATAGAGAGATGATCTTTATTATCTAGTCTGATTTATAAATATTAATAACAATAAGTTTATATTATCATCTGTATAGTTTTCGACGTTTAGTGGGTCTAAAATATATCGATATCATTATTATTATTTATTTTTTTATCTATTATATAAAGTATAGTATAGTTTTGAGTTTTTTAGTTGGAAATTTTATTCCGATTGTATTCTAAAGTTTAAAGATTAATCGATATATTTAAAAACAACTAAAATACTGAGTAATTTACGTTTAAACAAATAAAATATAGTAATCCTACATCTTTATATATTATATATAGAATGATAAAATTATATGACTTTCATTATTATATAATTACTGAACATTATTATTCTATGTAATTTATATAGAATATTTTAAAGAAATATCAACTGTTTTTTACTCAAGCACTAGAAATTGTAGTACAAGTATATTGTGTCTATATTGGCTATATATTATGTACTTACCTAATTGTTCTATCCAACTAACTAATTTTGAAAAAAAATCGCTTTTAATACTTCAAAACGTCCTGTTAACCTGTATGAATTGCATGTAATGGCGTAAGCCAAACTCCGCTAAAAATATTTTTTTGATTACAATATTATCATAAATTAAAAATTAATGAAGACTTGCACTAAAGTGAGCGAATAAGTGAAACGAGTAATAGCTGCAGCAATACGCAACATATGCAGTTCCGGTTTAAATAATTGAATATGACTTTCCTAGAAAAATATACAATATAAAATGTATTTAAAATTGACATAATATATTTCATTTAAAATAATCTGTTTTTTAAATCTAATAAACGTCTTGATATTTATTGATTATTTTTTACTTACAAAAAATTACTTATAGTTAATTAAAATTTAAAATGTACCTGCCTATTGATAATAAAAGTGGGTACATAAATTTATAAGATTAGTTTTTAAACATTGATTATAATATGAATGTATAGTAAATACTACTACATGCAACGAGTGATGTATTGCAAGTAACAACAATTTTTTAATACGTTTTCTAAAGATCAAAGCTTTTAGTAAAAATTTTTACGTGTTACGGTATTTGGTTACAAGTAGAGAAATTATCATTTAGGTTGTCGTATTCAATTATTTCCAGTTTTGCGTAAGCGACGTATATTATGTGTTGAGATTGAAGATTATTAAACATGATGTGACGCATTATTTTTAAGAAGTTTTTAATGATAAATTACGCGGTGATAGAGAGTTTCTTTAGCTATAATGCTATATATATATATATGTATGAATTTAACTATATTTGAACGTCTATATAGGTAGCTCTACACTATTAAATTATAGGCATAAATAATTTATATTCTATTACTATAATAGAGCTGGGATTTTGATAGTATGTCATTTTTTTTCTGGTGTTTTAGAACGTAGCTCCATATGTGAAAAATGTGTACCTACCAGGAGTGACTGATTATATTAATAATATTTTCGTATTGCGTTTATTGATATACTATACTGATCATACAACCTACGATAATATTGAACTTAAATTATTTTTGGGCCAAACCATTTGTTGACTGCTGTAATTAAAAACAGCATATTGGTAGATAACATAAAAGTACATACAGGCGCGGACTGATAAAATAGGGCACGGGATGCTACACATTTTAAAGGGAAAATAACCAAAATTGTTGGGGCGAATTTAATACATGTAGATTATTTATAAATTTAATATATTTTATTTTGTTTTAAAAAAATATTGAATAACATTAAAAACGTAAATAATTACCAAGTTACAACCAACTTTCAATCAAAGTTGTTGAATATTATAGATTACTAGTAATCGTAAGTTGGTAACAATCTGCTATTCATTAGGTGTCTAGAGTATTTAAATATATAATAAATAATATCAGGCAAATATATTTTAGGGCAAGGGATGCTGTAGCATCCCAGCATCCCAGCCAGTCCGCGCCTGAATACATATAGTGGTCAGGTTGTGTTAAATTTTAGTGTTATTAGTATTTTGAACTGTATTCTAAAATATAATTCATCATTGTATAACCATAACACCTTATTATCGTATAACTTTTTTAAATGAAGGAATACATTTATAACGGATTATTTAGGAAACACTGCATTTTTATAGGGGTTTATTGAGATTGTTCAAGGCATTGAAATCCCAGTCCTATATCTATTACAATAGGTGGTTTGAAAATATTCTCTAATTTATTTTTAAATCATACATAATGTCTTTGATATTATTATAATCTTTTTTTTCATATTTCATAAACATCAGACTCCACAGATAAAGAAATAAAAGAAGAATCGAAGTATGTTTTTACAAATTATACTACATTTATAAGCTCCAGTATTCCAGTCCCATGCCAGGTGAATGATGGTATGATATGTATGTTGTATTTTATTTATAATAGTAATAGAATAGTTAGGGCATAATGTTGTATGTGATATATACATTTTTTTAAAGTAATATATGACTAGTAACTATCATATATAAGAAGTATTCCCAGTAGTCCTCGCAAATCTATATGACAAATTTATTAGCTACTCCAAGTTGAAATTAATTATTACGTTTTAATCGGACCCACCAAACTCAGTGTGTCGAGCACCTTAAACACGTACTATAAGTTACCTTGTGAAACCAAAAAATCGGAAGTTTTTTATTTTTAAGTTTCCATTAAACCAGGAATAAAAAAATGAGTATTTTTTGAACATTTATATTTTGTTTTTGATTGAGTTTGGGTTCTAAAAATAATATAATAAAATAAAATAATATTTTCAATTATTATTATAAAAAGTATATTTTAAACTGATCGTGTTTCAATAATATTACAACAAACCTGTCACTGAATATATCATAACATAATTATTTCAGTAAGTAAAAAATGTATTATACTAAAAACTTATTTTTTTGCTTCAAATCCATAGTACTTTGGTCGTAAATCTCAACGTCTCCTAAAGTCATTAAGGACGTCTCACGGTTGCGTTTTATCCACTCTACATTCAAGCTAACACAATGCCATTTTATTCTTGCCTAATTGTTTCTTCTTAATGTGAAGAATATCTGGGTTAGCTAAAAAATCACTTTAAGCAGAAATTTGTTGTCTTTGGCGTTATCAGATGTCAAACAAGATTATAATAATTGTGTTATAACCAAAAGAATTATTCACATTATTAGTATAATGGCCTTGGTCTATATAACAATATATCACTTACACAGTTTCTAACATAAAATATTATCTAAAAATGTCAATGACGTTTTTAATTTCAATTACCTTTTTCATACAAATTTATTTTATCAATTTTATATAATTAATAAATAACTACCATGGTTTTAGTAGGTACACGGTTAATTTTTCAAAATCAAACCTGTGCTAAACATGTATTACTAAAACTATAATAATAAAATGCTTTGTATGATTATTTATAATACATTTATAATTTTTAAATGTTGTTGACTAAGACTGAAGAAAAAAATTTTAAAATATAAAAAATTGTATAGCTTGGCAATATAATTTCCAAAACTATGAATTTAGTAAGGATGGTGGGAATTTCATAAAAAAAATTATAAGCTGTTCTAGAGAAAATTTTCGTTTATGTAATAATTTAAATCAAGTAGGTAAACTCTGACAGCAAACTAATTTTCTCTTTTCTAAATTAATTTACACCATAAAAATAACATGCATAGTTACAAAAATACCAGTTTTATGTAAACATAGTTGTAAACTATAAAACTCATTAGGCTTGTCGAATTTTAATGACCCGTGCTGAGAGTCAAAGTTGTTTAATACAGTATAGAAAATCATACTCCAGTAATTATTGTATTATCTATTTTATGTTTATGTACATAATATTAAATCGTAAAGACAGAGAATCCGATGAAAATCATTATACCTTAAGTAAAATTGACCAATGACTTAAGCGTAGGTAAATATTTATTTTTTTTTTTTTTTAGAATAACACCCTCATTTATTATTATATTTTCAAATTTTTTGTGTAGATTTAAAAAATAATATTAAATTTACTATAGCTTGATATGATATTTTTAATTAATATGTCCAATTTTGATTCTATATTTCTGGAAAATATAATATTTTGATTTATAATAATTAGTGTTTGAAGTTCCGGGACAAGGATTTCAAATATGTATAGCGTAATTATATAATTGTTATTAAGTACTACCTATTGATATATCAGCTTCAATTTTTAAATTCTTTGTCATTAAATACAAGGTATGTATGTCGTAATAAAATTAACTATTGATCGACAATTATTAAAAAATCTCGTTCATTTTGGATTAATAACTTTCTACACTTAGTTTTTGTACTATAATTACTCATATATTTTTATACTACCGACTGCAGTATAGAAATATTAAAATAGTCTCAACAATAGTTATAATTTATGAATGCATAATTTTGTTTTATTCAAATTATTCTCAAGTTACCTATGTGTGATAATAATTAAGAAAGCTAGAATTATGGACAAGACATTCAGCTGAATGCAGATGCATCGTTAATGCATTAATATTAGAAATGAAAATGTTTTGATAGGATTTACACACAATAAGATATACTTCTTGTCGTGAAAGACATATTTTTAAACACTCACGGATGTGAAAATATTAATGTTTTTTAAAACTGCGTGTAATGTAGGTATTTTCGTATTACAAATAATATTATAGACTGCGTGTTAAGCATACAACAACGTTAAAATATCTCAAACAAAATATAATTGTCGTTGTCCTTTTTATTTTTTTTACATAAAATTGTCCACACTTAAAAATAATTTGTATTTTGTATTTCACTACAACAGTTTCTTATGGTAGATACCACAGTAATATGATTGTAGTAAACATATTTTCACGGAACGCAGAACTCAAGAACCAAGACTCAAACACAAAATAAACCCAAAATTATACGAATCTATTGAACCAGACATATCGAGCAACCGCCCATCAAAGAGCACAGGCTAGATAATCAAATTTAACAATTAATATTCGTCCAATATACCTACATATTTTATAAATATATATTTTTTTTATACGAATGAACTTATGATATATTTAGACGTTGTATAAAAACGTGGAAAGCCTTAGGCTTAGCTGATGTTTAATTCGATCAACAAAAAAAAAAAATAATAATAATAATTGTATTCGATAAGATTACCAGTAAAAATATGTTTTCACAAGTTTATCGCTTGTACAACACGGATTCGTGGTGTATAAAATATGGACAACTCGCGAAAGTAACGTAAAATGATGGAAAAAAACCTAACCAAAAACGAGTCATCTACGTGCAGATATATAGGAGTCATATAATACACCAAATACGGTGAAGAGGATTTGACGCACGTCACATCGAAACACCTTCCTATACGGATATAATATATTATTATGATTCTATACCTATAATAACATATTAGCAGGTAGGTATATCGCGTTAAATTAAATTATCTGATGATTAAAAGTCGGACGACGACTTTCGCGATTCCAATATAGGTATAGGTAAGCGAGTAACGATACGGTATGTGTGCGGTGCAGAAGTAGCGTAAACGAATCTCGCTCAAGGTCGGAACGGATTTCTCGAAGGGACTCCGACGCCTCGGCATCCGGCGCCCGTCACGCCCACGAGTCACGATGGCGGTGCGGTGGCAGGAAAAAAATTATACGAATAATTTCGAGTTTCCGAAACCGAAACGATGTATGATGTTTCGTATTTTTACCTACCTATATATGTTTTATGGGTACGCACCGCGCGTGCCGTCAACGAAGGGGAAAGTGTCCGCGGGGAAACGGAGATAATGTATCGTGATAAAAATATATATATTCGTAGCGCCGCGCGACTCGTATGGGAAAAACTGGCCGGAAGGAAGGGAAAATCGGCGGTATACCTATAACAGTCGTAAGTATTAAGTACGCATAGTTGTCGGAGAAGAGGGAAAAAAATCGCGTTCACATGTCCGACAGAACGCATGATAATAATAATATTACAATATTATAATATTATACGCGCGCGTCCTGCCGCCGCCGTTTACCTGTCGCTGCCGGGGTGGGAGGCGCGGCCGTCTCGCGGAGACGGGTAAAAACCAGGATGGCGCACCGGGCCGGGTATCACTCGTCCGCGAACGACCGACGGTCGTCGAATACGCCGAATAATATCCGCGTCGCTTCGATAACATATTATACCAACGATAACACAGTATTAATTATCATTAACCTACCTAAGTAATTTCCGTTACCGTGCACATCTTAATAATAATATTGTCAAACCTACGATATACCGTAGTCGTTATCTGTACAATATTATATTATTATAAACGAACTTTTATCAAAAAAAAAAACAAATCGTAGGGCCGAATGATATCGTGACCCGCGACCGAACACCGACCGCCGACGACTGACATCTCGCCCGCTCGCTGCAGCAGTGACACGATCCCGGAACCCTTCGCACGACGTCTGCATCCACAACAGGTAAGCGAAACAGGTCCGCACAAGTCGTCTCCCAAACTATATCATATTATATATAATATACTGTTAAATTATTGTGCGATCGTCCAAACTATTATAATAATCTAGGTATCTAGATATATATATATATATTATAATATTATAATAATATATAGGCATAGATTGAATTATTGGTTGGTTCGAAGGGAACATTTTGAATTCGGAATGCCAGGCTAGCCCAGCGCCCGGAAGAGAAGATCATTACGAATTGCTCACTAAATTTTAGCGAGTATAGTTCGATTTCGGGGTGGCTGGCAGACGGACCTGGCATTGGAACGCGTGTACGGTTTTCGTCTACGACCACCAAATCCTCCATGGGCGGGTTTCCGTTTTTAAATTCCGTTTTCGTTTACGACTCGTACGTTTAACACGCTAAGATCTTGTACAGACATACTTATGATATATCGATCAGAATCCAGTGCCGGATTTCAATACGCCTATAATAACCATCCCGTCCATATGGGTGAGATCTATGTATACACAACATTATAGGTAGGTGGTAATCATATTGCGAACCGTATAAACCCATGTACCGCGATCTCCCACGACTCGTTAACATATTATTATTATACGCGTGTTACGCCGGCGCGGATAAACGTGAGCAATCAATCCGCTGTGAATTACCTGCGATGATATAGCGATTGGTATAATATCGCATATACAACACTCATATACAGGTACAATCGAAACGGCCGCGCAGTCAAATTTCTTACGTATATATGATGGTAAAATTGAAATCATATTTCGGTCAGGGCTAAAATATATATATACGATATTATGTGCGCTTGTATACTTAACGTGCGCGGATATTACAAAATTGTTATTAAGAGGCGTATGCATATACAATACACATACCTAATAAATCGAGGGCCGCGTGTCTGTATAACGCGGCGGAGACCATTATTGACCGACTGGTTAAATACAATTTTTTACTGAATTATGCATAAAATTATTATGCGTGCGTATTAATGTGGCACACATCGGTACCCGTGCATTTAATTTTGCCGACATTTTAACAATTACAGAATTCAAAAGTATAATCGTGAGCATTAAATAAAATCCCGCGCGGACAATAAATATGTACGTTTTATAGTTCATTGTTTTAAAAAGTTATTTACTCGTGGTGACTTCGACCGATATGGGTATACCTAGTACCTATATTATAGTGTTTGTTTTCGACGAATGGAAAAGTCATGTAGGCACAAATGTATTATGCGCATTTTATCCACTGGCGTCGATGTCTATTATATTTGAGTCGTGTATAGAAAAAACATACATTATCTATGTTAGTTTATGACTACAACCAGATATATGAAATCGTTGAAATCTTAATAGTCATTAGTCTCCCTCGATCGTCCTTCTTTTTATTTTTCTCGTAGATAATAATATTATGCGTGTATCGCGTAGGTAAATATTTTAATGACCGCTGATTGAGTTTGCGGAAAAATGTTTATAATTATTTATGCGCTTTACTTAATATTTTTCTCAAACGCTCTGTTGTTTTTAAACAATATTACGTAATTTTGTGGTTTTTGTTATTTTTCTTTATTGAGGATAATAGTACATTATAATATTATATTATTATCAAGAAGTTATTAATTTCAACAAAAAGAAGTATTTATTTTTACAAACCAAAAAATTTTATTTATTGTAAATTGTGCATAGCTCTAGCCTTTAAATAATATTATTAATTACATTTCTAAACCACTAATAAGTAATAATTAGTACCAAAAAAATAAATACATTTGCTACATTGTTTAAGTTTAATAATAATATTGTAGCAAATTATATTTGTATAGAAATGAATTTAAAAGAATAATTTTTAAGATAAAAATAATAATAATTAGGAAATATATAATATAATAAATGCTTTCTATATCATACCTAAATTTCATATAACATGAAAATTGCAAATTATTGTTACTTTAAAATAAAATTATCTTAGAAAAAAACACATTGCCTATTTTGGATTGTCCGTCACAACGGGAAAGATTTTAATTCTATATTTCGTTTTTTTGTATCTGTCAATTTTGATATGAATCGTACCATAAGTTTTTTTTCTACTTCTACATGATATGTTATATATGCATATTGTATATTATTATTTATACGCGATTCTCAATTTGTTATGACGGTGTATGATTTTTCTTTTTATAATAATATACATTTTTACAGCGTGTCCAAACGTCTAAGTATTCATATTGATTCTATATAATATATGTTTAATAGTCCAGCGTGTCATTCCACTCAGCTAAATTGTATTAAGGCGTCTTCTGTTTCAGTGATATTCGTGATCATATATTGATCCAAATGTAAACTATATTCGTCTGATTCGAGTACTGAACGCGGCGTGAGCGTTTTCGCCTACATATTATATTCCTTCTGACAGTAACAGTATAGTATAGAGTATATTGTAATCGTAAATGATAATTCGCTCTGAACAAATAATTTCATTTTATGGTATGGTACCAGGACACCAGGTACACCTATACGCCCTATATTATAATATATCCAAAATAATATTATAAATTAAAAGTGTTTGATTTGATCTGGTTTCGTTTTAAAAAGTACTTTGTACACATTATGATTATACCTACCGCCTACCATGATACACGCGAGTGTAAAAATAAAAGTGAACCGTAAAACGACACCCATATGTCGCATGCAAATATATCATAATATACGTAACTGCACTGAAGCACTTACAACAATATAATAGTAATTTGACTTTTCGCATCAGTTACCCAAATGTGAAAGTATTGCACTTATTTTCGCTTTGAAACCCTACACTCGCATAACCATTTAAGCGCCATTAAAATTTTCTTTTTTCCTATGTATAACTGAACACGGGTGTAGTAAAAATTTAATTAATATCGAACAATGCCGGTTATAATGATATCATTATTATTATATGGTACCTAGTGAATTAATTCGACTAGCTAATAGCAGCATAATAAGTTTAAAATTAGAATAGTCTCCGACGCATTGACAAGATATTGTGGTCGTCGTAATTAGATAATCTAAATCGTCGACGACATGTGTGTACCACCACTATACCAACTATATATACCAGTTAAGTTTATTGTAGCGCAACGACTATTGCCATCTATTATACAGTGACAACGTCAAGAATACGAATCGATTATCGGTAAAGTCTTTATAGACGCCAGTCACAGTCGCCAATCACGCGGCGCCGCGGATAACAGCTACTCGCGCACATGGGAGGTATAGCTGGTACCTCCTATATACCTACCCACACACAATTATATACCTACTATGTAGTAACCTGGTTCTCGACTCGTTCCACTGTCCAAACACGGTGGACAGGTTAGGGTTCGACAGAACAATAATCTAACGAAAAAATCTTACTAGATTTATTTATAATAATAATTAAGGTTTAGCGTTCTCGGACGTTTTATATCCTATCCCCGAGATTTCAATCGTTTCCAACTGTTCGACGAGTCGTAGGCATATTATATTATTATTATGTTGCCTGCCTACCTAATGAAATAAAAATATAAAATCACATTTGTACAAACGGGCACAACAAAATATAACAATAATAATAATAATATATAACAATAATGCGGTCAGATCTAGTTTTTATTTTATTTTTTTAAATCACTCGATTTTCGAGTGAAAGTATAATAGTGCATTCTGCGCTGCTTATCCCGTGCACGCATATTGTCATTATTATATTAACCGTATGTGTATACAACAATTGTGTATCATGTATCCGAACACCCATGAATATATCCATTTACACTCTCTAATTGCATTATAACTCGGACGAATTTTCCATACGCATGTTCATGTATATATATATTATACACGTATGGCCGGCCGGTACGTATGCGTAGTACATGTGTATACGCTTACCTATATAGATTTGATATTATTATTGTTTCCCTCATAATAATTTCACTTTTCACTAAACCGGTCGCCTGCCCTTAACCGGCGGACGCGATCGCTTTCTACGTATATAATATACGCTCGCCATATAAGTGCATAGTATATAATATTGTGTATATAATGAACATTTTAATATACATATACATATATCTAATATGGTACGCGCGTGCATCTGGAGTAAATTGTTTTTTCGGCTGGCATGATGGGCGATTACGGCGTTAGGCGTCCGTCGGAAAGTTTTTTTGGCGTACTCCGCGTGTCGTCGCCGGAGATAGATTGCAACCCAGGTACCCACTTACCTCGTACATTATAATACCCATGTGCTGAGCCACCCAACGCGCATACCTATACTCACACTCGCTCGCACACACGTACACTGCAGTGTAATATAATATACGAAACTATATCGTCATAATCGTATTCGGCTGTACAAACCTTTTCGCCGGTTTTCACATGTGCGTACGTTTTGTTTCCTTTATTATACGCTGCTGCGGTGGGAAAACCGAAGAATAGCCTCTGACCCAAATCGCGGACGGCCAGACGCGCCGCACAAGAGGGAGATGCATGCGCGAAATGCACTTGCCGCGCGCTATCTTGCATCGATTAAGATCTACCATTATATATAGAGGGTATATACAGGTGGTACACGCCGATCGTTTAAAATAATATAATAATAAAATTGTGTGTTTCATAAGTCCGTACAACGGTACGCGGAGGAAAGAGTTCAACAATTTTCCCGTAACACGGCTCGTTAGTAGCTATGTGCGTATGTACCTGCACAGCATAATATGCTCATGAAAGTTTAAAGGGTAGTGCCAATATATTATACATACGACGGCGATAACGATTTATCGAGGACGACGCGTATCCGAATCACATAATATATTATAATATACCAATACCTATACCTACACGTGAACGTCGGTTCAGATATACCGTACGTAACCAATGCGGTCTCCCATTTTTCCGGATTATGAATAAATGGAACTTATACTATATAGTTAGACAAATATTGCTTTAAAAATTATCGGTTTGAGTACCGTATTACAATGCGGTCGTCTACGTTTTCCGGTCACGATATATAAATAATAAATATACGCTTAGAATTTACTCAGCCAATATATTTTAATATCTGAATTCTGTGAGTGATATACACACAAACAATACGTTTTCCTTGAAAAATGTTTAAATTGTTTTCGACGTCACTTCACACCGTTGGCTATACTATACTATAATAGACGGCGACGACGAAGGCATTGATTCGGAACAGTGTCACATGATCAATTAGTATATTTAAAATAGTGTCGCAGCGAGTCACATAATTACGTTCGTTTTAAATCACTTACAAAAAAAAGTGTAAAAATTACATTATGCATCGCTCATTCATCTGGTCCAATAAATATATTGATTAAGACCGTATTTTTTCCTGTATATTTTCCTCCATAGACCATAGAATCTATTATAATAGAAAATAATAGAACGTTAAAAGTCTAATCTTATCGACTATAATATATCATATTATATTTTATGATAATATGTTGAACCGAAACGACCCGCGATTTTCCAGTAAACACGCCGGCTGCGTTCTGGTAAACGTTATAAACCTTCGTTAACGTCACCGACTAGTGACTGCTGCAGCAGTCATAGGGCCACTAATTTTAATTTCGGGAGCCGAACATTTATGAAGCTAATTCGAAACGAGCCACATTGTTGAAACGTTTATAAAATGGATTGTAAAACGAAGACACATTTTTCATTTTATAACAGGAGAAGGAACATTTATTTATTTATTTATAGAAATAACTTAGAGCCTCGTCGTTGTGGCCACCCCCGACACAGACCATATGAAAATGTTCACATTACGGTCTGTGATGGCAGTGCCGACTGCACACTAGACATTGTATACAGTATACGCAGTAGGTAGATATATTATATCTACACCATACTATAATAATACTCGTGCGTGTATTATAATTTAATAGTACACGCGCATAAAACGATAGCGATGATGATAATAATAATAATAATAGCAGTAGTAATAACGAGACGATAATTTATGCGTATCATATCGGTGTGCGTGTGTGCGAAATACGCCGCAGGAATCCTTAATACACACATACTACATGTAATATATTATGTATAAGATATTATATGATTTCCACGTGACGTCGCGTATTGTACCTATGGTCGTACACGCGTATATATTTTATATTATACCGAACCAGCGACGGCGAAGACATTGGGTGACACTCCGTCCTGCTCGGGGTTGTTGACCATCGACGACGAGTCGTGCAGATACATCCGAATATATAACAACATATTATTATTATTATATATTATATTATTATTAATATGAAAAGGCCGTGGGTGAGGATATACGGGGTGATCCAATTGACGTTAGACACTCATTATATTATTCCTACAGAAAACCCTGACGTTTGAAAATATTATTTTTTTACATCATCTTGAGTTGTTACAATATACATCGTATTTGGAAAAAAGTTATATTTTTTAATACTTTTCATTGTTATCATTTTTTTTTTAAGTTATTTCTCTTTTCGAATCAAAATAATTCAAATCTTTGATTTCATATTTCCAAGTAGAATATTATTCGGGGCGTTTCGAAATCGTTTTAAAATCAAATTTCAGACAAGTAATCTACTACAGTCAATAGTAATAATGTAATTTAAGTAGGCATTTAAAGTTTAAATGCGTGCAGTATAGTGCGAGGTAACCCTGATTTAAAAAAAACGTTTACAGCTTTCCGAAATAACGAGTGTCTCGCGTTAAACGGATCACCCGGTGTATAATAATAATAATAATGATAATAATACAAATTGAATAATATGACGCGCATACATATATTACAATAATAATATTATATGTGTGCGTGTAAAATATTTACACCACGCCCTCTCCGCGCGCACACACTGCACATCATGTATATGTACATACATACATACCTACATATATATATATAATATAGGTACCCACGCTGGTATATGGTATATACCTGTATTGCAGGTACGCGTGTGACAACCCGATGTGTCGGCAGCGTAAACGATTTGACTGATGTGTGGTTAGGACGCCCTTGACGCGCGGCCCGATCGAGTGGAAGGCGCGATATATTTGTCAACGGTTATTATTGTACATAATGTAACGACGTTTTATCTCCGTCGGATGCGAGCAAACGCGGTCTGTCGCATTGGTACGCACGAGCAATATAATATTATTATAATATATATTTTCGTTGTTTGTACAGAACGTGTAAGACAAACAGTGAGCGCCGTATATGACATTATTATTGTCGTATTGCGTATACGACCGACTCGCCCCGCAGACTTCCCGGAAATCGTTTTGTTTATTTCCCTGGTGCGATCGATCCGACGCTCGTTAATCGATCATCGCCACACCGACCGGCCGAAACGATCTGTACGGATCATACGCGTCGATCGGAGACGACGACGAGTGCGTTGAAAAGTGATACCGCGATACACAATAATGATACGTTAGGTGTATAAATTTTCAAACGCGGACGGGTTCAAAAAATAAGTATTACTAGATTCCCGTTAAATCGTCATATTTCTCATATAATTTCCTTAACCTCAGAATCTCTGCGTGTATAACGGTGTTAACATTATAAGGCTATAATAAGGCGTAAAAAAACTTACCACATTTTTTTTTTCACAAAAGTTGGATTGCGATGATATTATAATGCTCCTCCTCGGATGAGGTATATAATTTGCCAGATTTTGGATTTGGATAATCTGCAGCTGCTATTGTGGCCGGCAGTGTAGTACCGTCGTCGCCGCGACCAATTAACCGTTATTGTCGCATTATTATATTATAGGTATAATGCAAACAACAAAAATGTTCTAATAAGGTACATAAAAAAAAATTTGTAATATTTTCCTAGAAATTACGATCGTAGAAAATGTTTGTGTTTGCTTGCATATATTATTATATTATTATAAATATGAGTAAATAAATCTGTTGTATAAATACTCAAGATTGCATTTACCTAGGTAAATACGATTGAATTTGGAATAATTTTTTTATTCACCAGTCATGTCATCAACATATATTATATAGCTAAACTGTATGACAGTTTACACACTTCGCAACCATGCACGAGGATAACGCGCCTGCCGCTATGTTGTAAGATGCGTCGAGAACCATTGTACAAGAGACATAAAAAAAACGTGACAGATGAGACATCATTGACAGTATAATGTAGTGAAGTGTTAAATTTCAAATGAATAACTGATTCCATTTGAGTGCGAAATTTCCGACATAATTGACACTTCAGACCGTAGATTTTCTAAAATATATATTTTTTCGTCCATATGTGTGTAGGAGGTTAAAGTTGTTATATGGTTTACACGCGTGTGTAACCAATTCTGACGATTTGATAAACGTACTACTACGGCCTGCGAGAGTAGACGCCAACAATTTTTTTTCGAAACTTTCAAAATTATGTGATACAATGATAATAGTATAATACATATAATATTATAAAAAAAACCATCCGTCCGATTTCACAAACTAATGTCACGTAGATATTTTACACGTTTGTTCGCGTTATTCGAAGAAATATAATATTTATCCGTATCGAAAAAAAATAATATTAATACCTATATCAGTTCAAAATATTTTTTTGAAAGGTACACGCTTCATCTATATATAATGTATAAAAGTGAAATAAACTATCCATCAATGTTTGATCTTTGAGGGTCTCCTAAATGTAGAATGTTTAATTTGACCCCTAGTGCATGCCCACTCATTAGCTACCAGGTAGAAAATTATTGAGCTACATTTGAACCTTGGGGAATATAATAATTATTTAGAGTACAAAAGTTACAAAAGTACAACATAGTAAAAACTGATTTGAGCGAGACAACTATATACTACCTCTGTATTCATAGTAGAATTACCAAAATTCCACAACGCATAGGGAAGACCTTTATCTGTGTCGAAGCGTTTTTAATATTTGGATAACATAAATAATTTATACAGGTATCTAAATAAAAAAAAAAACTTAATTTTACTTGTACCCTACAATCTATATATTGATTGTAGATTACATGATTTTAAGAACAATATTGTGATTTGTAAACTGCATAGTCAGTGGATGACTGCGAACATTAAATCGTGGTAACGCTAAGTAATAAGTACAGGTATATAATGCAAATATGAAGGTGAATAATCTTTCAAGGGTGGTCAAGACGATCATATATTATATTATTTTGTTAATAAATTATCATTCAAAGCGTACTTAATTTTAAGTGCTTGTCGACGAATAATTTAGAATTATTAAAATTAAAAACGATTATTATTCAACACATACCTATGCACATAAAATGAAACATATTATAGTCCTTCTAACATTATTTCACTTTATGTCCGGCCTAGCGATTATTATACAGCCAGTCGCCAGTGTCAAACTCTTATATATACATTTTCAATTCTTCAGTTACCGTTTTCATAATTATATTGTTGTAATATAATGTGTCACCTACTCTCGTCAGAAGGCTATAGTTGAATGTTTATAGTTTTGTTTTTAATCCCGAATAAGTTGCTATACAAGAGTGACACAGGGATTTTGGCTTATACAAAAATCGAATATTTTTTTATAGCCATTGGTTTCAGAACCAAAAGAGACTTTTATAATATAAAAACCTGTATAATATATAGAAATGAATGTATCTACGTTTGAAGATTAGATGCTCCACAACTACTCAACAGATTTTGAGGACAATTTTAGGATTATTTTTTTTAGAGATGTGGCGAAAGTTTGAAAAGTAGTTTGAATCGCGGATCGAAAATAATATACCGTTTATATTTGTTCATTCTTTCCACGGCGAAGTCGGGTTGTACAGATGTTATGTGTATATAAAGAAAACACTTAATTTTGATATGTGGGTACGATTAATCGCGTCGCGTCTCGTCGCTTCGAAACAATCGGCCACGGCCGACCTCCCACGCGCAGCAGTCCACTGAGCTGCAACTACGCGTTGTTGCACGGGTGTTGCTTACATTCGGTCTTAACCGGTGGCCTCTGCGATGATATATCATAGTATTATGGTAACAACGATGATGATGTATTGGACACGGTTTAATAATAAACGTTAATAATCGCACGCACGCGTATATTATTGTTATTATTCTCGGACCAAAGACGCGTGAATTACGACGAAGACATTAATTTGTGTGTGTGTGTGTCACATGAGTGTGCGTGACGACTGTGTCGAGCGTACCTTATACCTTTATGAATACGCACCGTTCCAATCGACCGCGATCCAAGTGCATTTTTGTCGGTTTATACCTAATATACAAGATCAATAAAAATCACTATCGACTATTCGACCGTGTGCACACACGAGAAGCAGAGAAATCCGCGAAACGTCCCATTCACGAGACGTCGCATTATTTGCCCCTTTGAACGATTTCCAAAACGGCCGCCTGTTGTCGTATGTTTACCTACAACTACTAAAGGTACACGTCGCTTTCTATAGTCCGACTAAATTATGTTCCGCATCCTATTCCGCGTGGTGGTAGGCAGTGGTGGCGGTGGCGGTGCAGCAAAGACGCACAATAAAAATATATATCATTTAATTATAAAGGTCGAGGTCGGATGTATTTATAGGTACCTATATATCGTACGCGTATAAAATAAAATTATGAGATTTCACGGCAAAACCAGTATCCGGCAGAGCTTTTCAGTCAATTAAACACAATTAAACGATTATCTATTTTATTTTTTTTTTTTTTTTCATTTATTTATTTATTGCTATCTTCAGATCGCGCCGCTCTGCCGCTCGTGTCCGTCTTACACACGCAACACTGTACGACCGCAATGACCTAGTAAAGACGGAACAAAACAAAAAGGAAAAAAAAAATCCGCGTAAATAACGGCAGCGACGGGGCGATGGCGGCGCTCCGCGAGATGTTTATCGCTGTCCGTCCTGCTGCTGAACCCATAGCTCATAACAACGCGTATAGGTAGTTTATAGGTACGCGAGGGGGTAGGTATAATATTATTATTTTAACGACGGCGGTCGCATTCCGAACAGAATCTTGCGATTATTTTAATAATAATATAATAACAATAACAGCGATAATATTATTATAATAATATATTGTATTTTTTTATATTATATTTATCTCGCCTCGCCGTCGAGACGTCGTATAATACATGCGTGCGTATACGGTTTACATTTTTTTTTTCTCTATAAAATGTTCGCTCCATCCGGACGCCATCCATAGCCGTCGTCGCCGCTGTCGACGTCGTCGGCACCGTTCGATCGGTATATTATTAGGTACTTTATTTTAAATACACTTTCAAAAACATTACGCGAACCCGATAATACACATATAAATAGGAGATATTATAAACTTGATGGTCGGTCAACCGATACGAAACACTCCCAGTCACGTTTCCAGAGTCACCACGGGGTTTTTAATAAACCCATTCAGCTGTTCATACATATAATATAATAATATGTATGTATAATATACGTGCTATATATACATATTATATAGTCGTTGTCGGTTCGATTTTTTTTTCTTCTCTTTTACACCCATTCCCGTCGTTCCACGCGTAAAATATGCTATAATGGTGCACATAATTTTTGTCAATCGAAAGTGCACACTTTACCTATATAATATAGAAGTATATGCATAAAACATAATGTCAAAGTAATGTTATACATGCGAGTATGTGACAAACACGCGTTTTTCCAACCCGTTGGATTTTGCCGCTTTCTAGAAAGCTAAGAGATCATGATTGCATATTATGATGGACGACAGCCACACCGATACATTGTTATTATTTTAATATTTTTTTACTTGATCTGTCCATATTATTTGAACGATAAATACGATACCTATACGGTTACCCATACTTAATGGCTACGATATAATTATTATAGTATTGCCTCCTCACCCTGCGTGTGGACGTGTAATTTCGTCTCATACCCGACTTGTTTCGCATCCCAAACGCAGTACAAAAGTGTAGGTAATTTGTATTATTTTCTTTAATACTCTATATCATTTTGTGCTAATTGAATACTAAAAATCTTCTCAAATCAAAAAAAAAAAAAATAATAATAATATATTGTGATTCAGTGGCGGCGTGATGAGATATTTCGTGTGGCCATTCATCTATATTGTCATGGCAATATAAAAGTTCACGGCTCTATACTGTTGTAGCGTTATTATACGTATAATACATATATTATTATTATATTATCTCCCGACAAAAACAGAGCTACTCCGAGAGTGTACCTCTTAAACGTCTTGGCCGTAAGTACTATGTAGGTAGGTACCTATGTATATTCGGAAGCCACAACGGTAGCGTTTCCGTCGTGTTTCCCACAAGTACGGCGGCCGTGTCTTAATTGAACAGCGTAAGACTGTGGCAGCAGTGAAAGCACACGCATTATTGTTGTTTTTATTATTATTATTATTATTATTATTATATTATTATTATCGTAATGTAGTTATATTATGCGTACATTATATATTATTATGCACTATAAACCGCTCGATGAAACACGGAGGGAAAAAAAATAGTAATAATAAAATAAACAAAGGATAATACGTTTCCAGGTTCGGCACCAAGTCTCTGTAGAACAATTTTCCACGTGATAATAATGATAATTAGAAACGCGCGCACTTTCTGCATTCGACTGCGCAGCGGATTGTCTCGCCAGGGACCGTTCGTTTTTTGTACAAGCGATAATCAGCCATTTAGACGTTAACGATATTGTATTAGACTAATAGACTATATAATATATTATAATACAATAATATATATATGTGCGTATAGATACGCGGATTATTGTTATTACATACACGACAAGTAATAAGAATTCATGTCGTAAAATCCTTCCACGTCGGAAACAAGGTTACCCGCGGTCGTAATACCATTATTTCCAGCACCGAGATACCTACAATACACGTATATATATGTACGAGTAGTTAAACGTATTCGCAGCATCCGGGAAGATGGTTTTTTTCTCCTTCGTCGGCAACTTCGATATTTTCATGCAATTTTAACGATCATTTTCGCTCAACGGCCGTATCGTCTTATCCTCGAACTCTCGCGTATCTATTTAATAATATGAAATTTCGTAAGTCGATATAATAACATGATTCACCGCACTGCGGATTTAATGAAATTCTCAATAGGTTCGCTAATAGGTACAGTCTTGATTTTATTTATAGTTTATGAATCATAATTTTGTTACTCACCGGTGGTCCACCGCTCATATTTTGCTCAATTAATACGTTGATAATTCGGATTCTGTCGAGAAAGTGAAATCATCTGTATGGTCATCGTCTGCCGTCGCGGCAGTAGTTGTACACGATGCAGAAATTAATTAATATGCCGTTATAAAGTAGACACTCTGAAATAGTAGTATAATAATATTATAATATACGTGTAGAATTAGTATATCATACCTATTACCTACATTTCAAATGGAAAATGTGTCTATAAAACGCATATTTTTGATATTAACAATTGTCCGATAAACATAAATATAATATATATATCTATGTGATGCATATAATAAAAAATAAAGTTCAGACTATAACAGTTTTCTTTTAATATGGAAAATATAAACAATACATTGTCCAATGTCTCATAAATCAAATTATAACGATTGATATTTATAAAAAAAAATATATATATTATAAATGATATACTTTTTAAAAATCAAATTGTTGAAGAAAACAATGGCTACGGTGAAAATGTCATAAAAACAGATCCAGTTACTTTTTAATATTCATAAACATAATATTGAATAACCAATTTAAAAAAAAAACCAATTTAAAATGGGAAACAATAAGAAAAATAGTTTTTATTTAAATTGATATTATTGATAGTCTAAAAAAGCCTCGAATATTATTAATTCATATTTTCAGAAAAATGTAAATACTTGAAAAGTTTTGAAACATAATTAAATATATTAAATTGTGAACATATAATATTTTATTTTATTCAAGAAATATAGTATCCTGAAAAATAAAATACAATATTCCGTTCAGCTGCTAAAACATAATGTTAAGTTTAATCTAATGAGGTACGTATTGATGAAGACATAAAATATTAATTTACAGAGATTTAATAGTATTTACTGTAGATTCTGGAAAAGTAAATAAAGAACGAATAATCTAGGGAAAAATATACGGGAAAACAAGAAACCGGAGATAAAATAACCAAAATTGAATTGAAAATAAAAATGTATTTTTTGCGTGATTATACCAAACAAATATTATTTTTTGATTTGATTTGTCCATAGTTTTTTTTCTCGACACCCTCGAGAATTTCTATGGTTACGTAATTGCGTTCGTATTTAACAAACGTACAATTCGTTTAGTTTTTTATTTAGTCATACTATACCCCGCTTTCCCCTACTTAAACGTTAATAGGTATACTAATTAACTAATACAATATTTAGATGATGATGTAATATTTACTAATAAGCAATATCTTGATTAGTCGAACAATATCATATGTCTTACTAAATAAATAATATCCTTATTGAACACTGATATAATGCACTTAGAAATTATTTTTGTTATTCACCATTTTTAATCCAAAATATATTCGGTAGTTATAACCGATCAAAATTCTAAATATCAAATTATCTACACTTATAATACGGTTCCAAATTGTTTTTATTCAAATACTTCATACTAAATCATACGTTTCGGAAAACTAGCATAAAAAACTTAATAAACATTTAAGTATTCATACATAATTGCATTCTATAAATAATTAACACTAAAGCGACATTTCTAGTACAAAAAAAAAAATCTACTAACTAATTTATTTACCTTTGGTAGGTTTTTTATAATCGACGGTATTCGTCGTCTTGGTTGCTGGTCAAATTCGGCTAGTGATACACTGATACGTACGTACCTACAATTTATTTATTATTGAAACAGTGAACGATACGTATATAAGTCATCATTAAACGTACTTAATTATAATAATACTATATAATATTATGTATTGACAATTGAAAAATATGTATTCAAATAATATTGTAAACGTTCACGGCAACTTATCACGGCCCTTGGGGTAACTATTAAGAATAATTTATATTGACCGTAAAAATAAATAAAGATTTTATATTTGATTATTATAATGTATTATATAGGTAAGTACTTACGTGTGTATCAAAATTTAAAACTCATATAGCTCATAATATTATATATATTAGAAACAAGTTAATAGCAGATTCTTATTCTATACGCCCAATAATATAATACGCGAACCGTTTTATATATACTCGTAATTTAAAATTGTCAAAACCGCTTGTTTTTTTTTTTTTTATGTTTTGAGGGGGTGGGAGTTGTCTAGAAGAATTGTTGTTTAAAAACGCGCATCCAATTAAAATTATAAACGGTCGGTTTTTAACATTATCGCATATTATATAGATGCGCGCGATCATTGTGCGCGCAAAACCGAAAGTGTAATACGCCGCTGTAACGCACTTTTCGCGTACCTATTCATTCCGGTGGCGCTTCTTTTTTTTCACCGAACGCATTCACACAGACATAACATTATCATCATCATACTATCATTATAATAATAAATAGTGTGCGTTTTAATAGAGGTACCTATGTCGTCGTGCATTTTACTTTCGTCGCCGGATGTGGCCAACTGCAGTGCAGTACATACGTCCTACATGTGCAGTATACGCCACGATCCAATAATGATACCTGCGTTTATGCATGTTATTATATTATGTTCAATAAACCATCGTGTACCAACGAGTAATCTATATAATATATAAGACGCGCCTGAATGCCGAACGCGTTTTCAAGTGTGGCGATAGGTTTTTTTTTTATTCTTCTACTTTGTATTCGATTAAACTATACAGCACACATAGTATGTAATATAATTATTTGGGCCTACGTGCGTTATCGTTTGTGTAAATGTTCGGATCCCATTTCACTGCTGTACTTATTGTGCGTGTTCACCGCAAAACGTTATATTATATAGCTGCACCGGTGCACACAACCTTTTAACGGCGATTCTTATTCTAACTCTGACATACATCACGAAATCGAATTTACACCTTTAACATATCATTTTTGGTGCATAGTAATGTATACGCCTATAGAAATCGAACGCGCCACCATCTGACCGTGGAATGCGGATAATAACTTATTATATTGATAAAAGTGCATAATTTCTTTATTATTTGTCATTTGCTAGTACATATGTGTTATGACTTATGAATGCTATGATTTACGAGCGTGCGTGAGTGCCTACGAACCGTGCCACTGTGAGTATTTTTCTGTAAGAAAGTCGACGGACAATCGAGCTCATGTTCGAAAAACATATGTAATTACATTGATCCTCGGCATTATTATTACACCATTAATAACAGTGAGAAAATTATACACAGTGAGTGACTTTAAATGTATATAATATATTATTATCATTGAAGCATCTCCTTCCATAAGGTACGCTAAAACGTATGTGTACATACGTATAATTATATATATTATGATAAAAGTGTACTCTCACAAAATGTAACTAAAAAGTTAGTTTTAAATAAATTTATTTTGCTTGAATTGAATTTGATAATATATTTATTTTCATAAAAATATGCCTATCTGAGAAAAAAATAATTGATAGAGTTTTCTATATACGCGGTACACACAAGTGCATAACAATAAAATAATCTACATTACGTTAAATTATGGAAATATTACTATTTTCAAACATTTTTAGTATTTTTATTTATTAGTATTGAATTGCATGATATAAACGAGACAAACTCCACGCGATGAAGATTTAAAATGTAGGTGCTATGTTTAAACGTTAAAGCCATGTCGTAAAAATGCTTTTAAATTGATTTTTATGTCATCGCCTTTTAAAACAATGTAAGTATAATTACATTGGTGTGTAAAGGTCGAAGGTTGAAAGTATAAGTATAAAATAATAATACACAATATTTTTGGTAGCACCAATTCAATCGTCGCCTTTTTTTGTAATTACCTTTAATTCTTTACTACGAGACAATAAACGAACCCAGTGTACCACTTCAAACAAATCCGCCCGTCGCCACGCCTCTTTAATTCTACTTTATAATATCGTAATGACTCTATCATTAAATCATATACATATATAATTAGATATGTAAGTTTTCTCATCAATTTTCAACTCTTTAGGTGCGCGCCAGTCATCTAATTTATGTATAATTTATGGTGTTCGGTGTAGTAGAGTTGTTTGTACGCATCTAAAACAGATAAAAATAATAACATATAGGTAATTAAATATCTGGAGATGTTGACAAAACAAAAATCATTTACTTTAATCGCCCTTAAAGCAACACGACCATTGTACATGTCTAATAAAGAAAACCCGTAAAAAATCACATTCGAACGCTTATAGAAACCCGTCTCTATATTATTATGCATAATTAAACCTGTCGATGGTTACTACAAATACATATATTATATTATTACACCTGTAATATTATTATAGACGGCAAAAAAAGAATACGTCGATTTGTCGTCGCTATATATACTTATATAATAATAATAATAACAATAATAATACCCACAATATCGATACCAGCTACGCTGGTTGCGGTTAGCGGTATACAGAGGTATAGGTTCCTACGCGCGAATGATATTATTTCCGATTGAATACCACTCTACTCACCTGCCACCGGCGGAGGCGCCTGTGGGTTTGATATATGTATCATTACATACCTTTATAATAATAATATATAGGTTCAATAGGACCGTATATAATAATAATAATATGAATTACCCATATATATCGCACGCTATTTTTTTTCCACATATTATTATTATTAAATGTTCATGTACACGCCCATTTGTGTGTGTGTCGCGAATCTTTGTTGTTGTGCGACGAATATAAGAAACGATTTTCCATTCGACGTCTTCGTCGTCGTCATCGTTGTACGTGTGTGCTCTATATAATATTATTATTAAACCTACGGCGGGCGCGGGATATCGGTTGACCGTATACCAATATAATGGTTATCATTTAATCACCGCGGTCCGAACATGATTGCGAGTCCCATAATGCATACCAGCAACATACCTATCCAGAATTTCTGATGGTGGAAAAAAAAATTCAAAAACTCATTTTTTTTATGTTAACTATAATATCTATATAAATAAAAAATAGTGTACATTTTGAATAAATTTTATAACTCAAGATCCACCAAACCGATTTCGATAAAAATTAAGGGAATATTAAGATTGATATGTAGATGGTTTCTGTGAAGTTTGTACGCTGTGCGATTAGTGGTTCCAGAGTTATGACCTCTTAAGTGCACACCTGGCGATATACACTTATTTTATCTATATATATAGCAACCATTAAAAACAAAAATTTCTGCCGTAAATCTCCAAATTCCTGTTTGAGCACCTACCAGGGGTGATCACTTCCCTTTTTAAATTAGCATATGACACTCACAAAGAATGTGACAATTTTCGAAATCGGTTCAGTAGTTTCGGAGTTTATCCCGAACACACAAACAAACGCTATCATTTTATTTATTAGTATAGATAAAAATGAATGTTTGTGTGTAGATTAGACCTCTGGGAAGAAGATAGGCTAATTTAAATAGTGTTAAATTTGTTTTTTTTTTATTCATCGGATTTTAGTACGGTTGCGTTAGGCTTTTGTATTAATTTATTATATTAATCCTCCGTAGGTGAAATTAAGTAAAAATGACAAACTTGGTGCAATTTTGATACTTTAGAGTTAAATCATACACTTACGTACAAACAGCACGGGGTCCGCGATCTACCGCAGGTAGATTGCCTACCTGATAATATACTACTTCGAATCAGAATTTTTATTCCGGGCAACAGAAAAGTTAAGATAAATTTTGAGCACTATACACCATACACCGAATATTAAATAACGAATTGAACAAAGTTTGAGTCATATAGAATTGGTACATTTAACGGGCAACGAAGTGCCAGCGGGATAAGCTAGTATTATTATATTTTTTTTATAACATTTCTAAAAATATATATACCGACATGAACAAGTCCATTCTTATCAGTGTAATTATATCTTTTTTTATGGTTTTAAACTAATAGTAATGGTCATACTCTTCTTTTCAACCACACATTAGCTGCTATGCCCTATAATATTGTTGTGCGCATATGTGTACGTTTTTGAATAAATTATGTTTTTACAATTTATTAAGGTTTTGCAAAATATTTTTCTGGGTATTTTTTATTACAAATTAAAAATCTAATTTCAAACAAACAGTTGATTCATCAGTAACAATAGAAATAACAAATAACTAATAATTATTTAAAGATTAAGATTAAGAGGAGCAGATTAGTGGGCCATTATTTCGCTTCTGTGCCACTCCACTGAAAAGAATATTGAAAAACGTTTCAAAATACTTTTTGGGATGATAGTGTCGGCCGTATTAAAATAACCACCTATTACTAGTACTAGGTATACTAGCTATTATGTTATATGCGACCATACGAGCGTATACGAAATAAACGAATCGGAAGTAACCGTCAATTTGTGCAGTGTAGGAGGCGTCCTCTACCTACTAACTCTCCTCCGGTCCGCGAACAATCGCTTTTACGCTTAACGGTACATAACGTCTTCATCGACGACTCTATAAATAATATACGCCGATACCCATTATAATACGTGTATAAATGAGCGTGTGTGTGCATTATATTATATCGCGTACTTGTATTCGACGACAATGCGATCGCGTAAAAAAGCAACATTTACCGGCGAAAACGACGTGTAGCCGACCGTTTAAGGACATGGCGGCGGTGGCTCGGACAAAACTCAATGATATTATTAATAATACCATATTATTATGCACCTATTATTGGTGTACAACACGCATACCCGCGTACCTACAGGTAAATTGTCATTATATTGTCCGTTTCAATATACACGTTACGTCACGCCGGGGCGATTAACGCGTCCCATTAGGTAGATCATATTATTATTACCATTAGTGTAGAAACTGGTCGGGCAAACGGAATGAAAACAGTAAATAAATAAAACGGACAAATGACATGCCGCCGCGTATAATAAACGAGACAGTCGTCGGACGTCCGCGCTGCAGCTGTAACATGGCTATATAGGTATTAGGTACATACTTTGTATATATATATATATATAATATTATACAGGTATATTGTCACTATAATATATACTTGGGTACAGAAGTATGTTGTGCGTAATATATAAAATGTCGTATCGAATAATAATATATGCCTGTGTTGTTTGGGGCGAATGTGCACAAGCCCAATTTAAAGAAATCGCAAATATTTCAAAATAAAACCTCAAGAATAATAGCAAATGCTTTATGGTTTGTAAGAAACCTTAACATACACAAACACCTCGAAACTCTCGAGACCCCATTAAAAATTAGTCAACAGGTCCAGTGCACGTAACACACCGACTTATAGCTAGGATCGCCACTCCAACGCCGCCTGAAACGAGGACATCCTCATGAATTAATTATTTTAGTTCCATATTTTAACGTATATAATCAATGGCTACTAATCACGCTTAGTTGCTCTACTCCATTACAATTAATTAATTTTATCGATCGCAGTAGGACGAAGCATGTAAACAGGATGTTTATAATCCCTATACATAGATATAGATCTAGGTATGGATGGATAGTGCGAGCTAGGAATGTCTTATTGTATAAAAAATAAATACATAAAAATAAAAAAATGTAACATCGGTTGTACGGTTAGGTCAGTTGTACACATTATACACATGCTCTTGTCCTGCGAGGGGAAACCTGCAGTCGTACGATAATATTATAATACCGTGGTCGCGACGGCGGCGGAGATGTGTGCCCGAGATACGCGCGCGCGCGCGCTTTTAATTTGACTGTTATAAACCGTTCGATTTTATTTATAAGTCTTATTCGTAAGTCGTGTACAATAGTTTACTTTAAGGGGGTGCCTACTACCCACTCTACTTCCCTGCCTATACCTACGAAGCGTCATCCGATGGCACGCTCGAAACACGCATAACAATATTATACGTCGCCGCCACCGCGATACACAAAATAATAATAACAATAATAATATATCGAATGTACGGACGGCGTTCAATTAAAAAACACAGTCTCACGTTATAGATTTCCAACGGAGATAATACGACGTATAAATTTAAGCACTATACATGCGTATCGTTTTAGATAGTAAAACTGTGTGTGTGTGTGTGTGGTGTGTGTGTGTGTGTGGTGTGTGTGTGTGTGTGTGTGTGTGTGTGTGTGTGTGTGTGTGTGTGTGTGTATGTGTGTGTGCGCGCGTAGAGATAATGAAACGTTATAAACACGACCTATTTCCGCTGCAGTCGTCATAAATTACCGCGGCAATCAATAAAAACACACACACATTTCTACGCGCGTATCGAAAAAACACACATTTTTTTCTCCCCACTAGGTCGGAATGGTGTTCAGTCAACGGCATGTATATGCGTACCATCTATGCACAGGCATACTTACACGGGATACTGCGTCACCTCTTGGGTCCGTCACGGCGAGTGAGTCACGAGACTTTGGTCGTCGCGACGCTTACCACACACGGCGGCGTGCACTATACCGTATTATAACAATCGGTGACGCGGTGAACACGAGGTCCAAATGGTCCTGACTTGTAGGGAATTTTAAAAGACCATAAATCAAATAGAAGGTGGTTATAGTGAGATGTGTCCGTGTTGCAGACATGCTGGACATTAATGAGTTGAAAAGTTTATTTTATTTTAACTTAACTAGACTAGGTGTTGGCATTAATTTATAATTACTGACTTGACTTAATTGTTTTTTAATTAACGCGTAAAATCAACGAATTTAGTTTTCATTTTAAGAAGTCGAGTTAATTTTTTTTGGTTTTCAGTCAACAAATATTTCGAGTAAGGTTTGATGTGAATTGTTTTTTTTTTTTTTTTGTGACGAAAACTTTTAACGAAGTCCTATATAAGTATATAACAAAACTGTATGAATACTAAAATATAGCTTTGACTTGGTAAAAAAATAAAGAAGGCTAGTGTTATAAACAAAAAAAAAATCAACTCTTTCAAGGTTTACTAAGTTAAAAAATTGTATTAACTTAAAACTTAATACTAAGCTAACCAAATATAAAATTAAATTTCAACTTTTTTCATAAACGAATATTCACTAAGCAGAGTTAATATTAATAATTCACTTACCCAGCTTTGACGTGTGTATGTTATTTGTGTACTTATTGAAATTTTTTTTTTATATAATATTCGATTTCACGTCGAGTGTTACTGCTGGGTAACTACTCCCCTCACGCCGCCAAAGTCAATTGTATTTCCAGCTCATATGCTCATTGTAAATTTTACTACAGATTGTATATATTCAAATAAATGTTAAAAAAAAAAAAAAATATAATATTCGGAATATGAACAGTCAGTATTTGTTAACACAATAAGTAAAAAATAACTGATATAAACAAATACATAATAATATAAAACACACCAAGCACAAGATGACGGAAGCCTTCCAGCGATAATTCATTTATTAAATCAATATTATTTTAGTAAGTCACAGTAGACCTCTTGAGGTGGCGTGGTGGGTTGTCAGGAAGATTACGTGATGATAATATGTGGGAGACTAAAGGGTTAGGGCGGTGTTGCAGTTTGGACTGTTTAGAGTGAAACCTAGTATAATATATTTTGGTTAGTTGGTCAACTGCTTCAATTTTTAAATCTTAGTGTAAGGATTTATTAATTTGTTACTTACCCGGGGGTCGAGGCTATTAGTCGAAGAGTGATGGACTGAAAGGCTTTGATGGTGTGGGTTTTGTGTGAGTTGGTAGTTTGGATTTGAGTATAGGTCGAAGCAGACGGAGGCAGTTTTTAAGAATTTATAGAAGTTATTATAATATTGGTCCGTAGTAAACTTAATGGTGATAAATCATTATTAATTGATATTATTATAAAGTCATAAAATAATAGTTTTGTTCTGTATGCTGTGCCCGTAGTAAAAAATATCACACCCCGCTGATAAACAATCATCGTTTATCTTGATGATACATTGTAACAAACAATATTATTATTGATGGTTCTACATAGTATTGTAAATGTTTATTGTTCAGCGGAGTTCATCGTTATGAATATATGATGACGTTATCCCTACAGGCTAAAGCAGTCACTATATGTATTAAGTACTCAACATTATAACATATTATTTCGCCAATTAAATATTCTATAATATTAATTATTTCGTATTTATACATTTATACTAATATATTATAATATCGTGATATACGTTGCCACTTGCCGATATTATATTATAGTAACCGGTATTTAGCACGTGTCGTTCGTATGGGTACGTTTGCCGTTCTTGCAGTATTCCTATATATAGTCACATGTACGTTGAGATATTAAACATTATGATTATGCAACATACAACATAAAATATTAATTAATGATCATATTTAATTTTAGCTTTTTGAATAAATTACGCATAGAAACCAGGAAGTTCAGGTACCTATGTATATTTGTACTCATCAATTAGTGTACATAGATATAGATATATACCTATATAAGTATGTGTATGGTTTTGCACAATTATACGATATTAATTTTATTTTCGTTTGATTATTTTAAAAATTAGAACTCAATTTATTTTCCATTTGGTTCTTCCAATCTTCAATATACACAAATAATATAATAATAGATACTTTCGATTTAGGAGTGCAAACATCGATGCGCATATTTAATTTAATTGCATAAACATTTTATCGTCCGAACTGTTATAAAATGCTCAATCATTTTCAAATAAGCATGTGTAATACAATCTATGAGAGAAAGCAGTGATAACTTCTAATAAGTTTAAAACGTTATGTTTGATATGTTAAATGTGTAAAATAAAAAAGTGAAAAAACAATTTTAACTGCGGAGTTTTGTGTAAAAAGTAAGAAAATTATGTTAAGAAAATTATTTCATCCCCTTTTAAATTTTTTTCCTTATGGTCGTTTTAACGATATTATTTTCCATATCACGTGTGTGAGTGTTGTACCGTCGCATTTCAAATTAATACACCTACCGTTAACAGTAGCTATTTAACACTGAAACAGCCGAACGCAAATAAATCATCGACGATTTGGATCGCATCGCGTGCGTTTAACCGATGATAGTATATTATAAAGAATTTTGATTCATTATCGAACACATCGTTTTATACGGTATATATAATGTATATATATACTATATAATAATATATTTTATTAAACAAATGTTTGTAACTATACAAGGTCATTGAAACGAGCTGGTTTAAAGGACTTTTGATCGCACACGCTTAAGATAGCTATTTTAAAATATATAATACCTACATACATACCTAATTGACTAACACACACCATCATCATATAACACCTTACTCCACGCTATGTCGGTACCTTATATGGAAAACTATAACGAAACGGATGGTAAACTAAAGTACTTTGAAAAAATTGTAGTCGTTTGTAAAAATATGTAATTAATGTTAAATGTATATTGTATAATGTATGTACATTATAATGTTATAATGCGTTAAATATTATGTAGTTATATTATATTATATTAATTACGGGCTGGCGCACGAGGCATAGATAAGATAAATTTAATAATCAATAATTATATAGTTATATAATGTATTATATTCATGTCAATCATAATACTATGTTCTATAACAATAGAATAAACATTCGAAGAGGAGGAAAGAATTAATAACAAATTAAAAGTATGTAAATTAAGGTTATTTTGCTAAGCAAATGTATGTAAGGTCGATGAAAGAATGGACATTTCTAAATATTGTCATTGAAGTATTGTTAGATCAGAAAACCCGTGTCAATAAATACTCACGAATTATAGATGCAGTTGGTACTATATCTACTGAACATGGTATAGGTACCTATAATTATTAATTATTCTACATAAATCTTATTGAATGTAATTTTAAAGTAAAAATTGCCTTTTAACTATAGTTTTTCAATGTGACGTGACATGCGTAACCATTTTAAAACACCATTAACACCATTATCAACGTTAAAATACTGCTTTTGCGTTACATCGAGACCCAAACTATGCTATAACCCGAGGATATTTCCTTAAATATGATTTTAATACTTCTTAGACGATCGCTTCTTCTTAAGGTCGTTGCAAGCTGTTGTTTTCGAAGTTACTAAACACTATTATAATAATTCATTCCACCAAACTGATTTCATTTAAATATTATCAATTTCTAAATAGGATAAACCTCAGTTAACTATTATTTTTTTTCAAACTGCAATAATACAGACAATTTTCAAGTGATATAATAGCATGCATCCAGTCTCAGCACCCTAATTGTGCTTAGTATATTTTTTTATTAGAGTTGGTACCTAATATTACAGATAGAAAGTAATCGATCATGACGTTTGCAAGAGGAAGAATTCAAAAAGTCAGTTGCCTCCCTCGGACTTTTTCAAAATATCATTCAAACTGAATCAATATTGTTTTCAACAATTTTGTACACGAAATTAATTAACTATATCCAGCAATTCACATGGTCTCAACTATTTATTTAGCTCTTCCGTTGACAGTTTCTACAAAAAGAACTTTTAGTAAATACTCTACGAAAAGCATAAGCTTGGACGAAAAATACTATAGTTGATAGTCACCTAAATGGCTTATGTATTATATTATCTGTTCATAAATAGTAGGATGTTAAACTCTATAAGTTCTGATCTGATTAAAGAAATAATAGAGTTTTAACTGCTACCTCATAAAACGGAACTGTTAATTAGTCATTAAAAAGTTTTTTAATTTTTATATAAATTTACAGAAGTTTTTCGTAAAATTTGTAATAGATAATAATATGTAATAAATAATAATAAGTGAATTTAAAATTATTTTAATTGTTTTCTGTTTAAAATACATTCATCTAAAAATAATATTATAAAAATGTATAGGTAAATATATTGTACAACCAAAAATCGATCCCCCCCTTCAAAAATTCCTGATGATATTGTTGTAATAGATATATCGTTATTGCAACCAAATCAATAGCATTAATACGCTATGGATTAAAATGTATTAATCTAAGATCGTGTTATTATTGTTTTGTAAAAATATGGTTTGCGCCTTTAATTGACAGTATTGCAACTTTACTTACATGTTTGTATATGGTATAACAACGTAAAAATAAGGCGCGTAGTTAGAATGCCTACCTAATATTCGATGGTATTACTGTCCGGTATGCACTATTTTCGTCAGTTCATCATCATTAATCAATGTCTCTAACATAGCAGTGTTTATGCAGTGATATAAATTATTAATTAAATCGACTGATGAATAAGACAGTATTTTGGAATAAGGAATAAGGTTTCCTAATCCAAGTTCGTTATTTTTCAGGGAAGACAATGAACTAACTTTGGAGTTGAGGATAACTCGTATTTTTGCTTTCAAATAAAATAATAATCGATACTCAAATGGTCACAGCAGTGTCACTAGTCGACATGACAAAATATATTCTACAAAATTTATATATAAACCAAAACCTCCAAAAACGGACTTGGACCCTTTCTACCAAACATTGCTAATTTTTATTTATTACCTATAGGTAGGTACTATTCTTTTAAATTAAAGTGCATTCATAATATATTTTTAAATTTTTTTTTCATTATAAGCAGTCACCAAAAAAATTACTTTTTTATTTTTGATGATGGGACTTCCGAAAAAAATAACAATAGTATTATATACCATAAAGTAAAAATATAGTACATACAATATAATAATTAATATAGAATATTTTTTTATAAATTACATTTTTTTCTTTTGGGGAGACGCAATCGGATCAGCCATTCCCATTGATTTTAAAATTCGGTATAATAAGCCTCTAATAATTAGCCAATGTCCATTTTATTACACCCCCGCCACCTAAAAAAATAATTAAAAATTCAGAATGTTTCCATTGAAAAGAAAAGAAAAATTTTCATTTCCCAACAAAAATGTAATTATGACATTACCAGCCACTATTAAGAGGACACGATACCCGCATGTTTGTACATCTTTAAATACTCATAACTCGTTTTAAAATTAAAATATATGAAAAAACTTGTGAGGTTGCCTAGATAACAATCTTACCTTTAGATTTTATAAGAAGTCAATTCGCTCTAATTTTTAAATTAACGGAGCTACACATGTTCTGCTGAGCGTAAAATTTGCCATGTAACGCACTTGTAAGACGGAGACAACGCATGCGGGTATCGCGTCCTCTTAATGATTACTAATATTAGAAAGGTAATAATTAATTTTTGATACATTTAGTGAGGTAATTTAATCAAAGTAGTGTTTTCTGACCTATACAACTTAATTTTAATATAGCCACAATAATTTATTAACTAAGTCTAAAGAATATGCCTATTTCATAACACATAATATTATTTTATATTTGGTATTTAAGGCCGGTCACAAATATAAATAAACAACTATATTATGTCTATCTCAATATTTATGATATTTGTTCTATTTTCCCAATTACTTTTAGAAATCTACGAGTTGTGTATAGGTTAGGTATCTGAAATGTTTTAAATAATATTTATACGTTTAAGTAGGCACATTAATAAATGTATAAATATGGATTGGCATCATCAACAATATTGGCAAACCATAATAACATAAAATAATAGAATTAAAAAAAATATGACAATAATCGTTCTGTTTATTTAAAAAAAAGAAATTTAAAAAATCAACAGATAGTTGAATGTATAATAATTAATATTATATTGTTTTTATATTTTATATACCTATATACTAATAACATCATCTATATATATAAAAAAAACCTATATATGTAAATTATTTTATTTATTTATTCAAAAATACTAAATTAATATTATGTTTTATTGAGTAATGTTTCTTATAGTTAAACATAATATTTTACACACATTTTAAGTCAAATGTTTACGTTTTACCAAAGATTTTCTTAGAAATTCTGAACATCACGTCTTGTGTTTATTTTTCTAAAATGACAACAATATTTAATTTTGTTGATTTCTCTCTCCCATCACAATGAGTTCATAATAAATATATAAACTCACACTTTTTAGCTCATGTACCTACTTCATTTCACATTAAGGTCACTGGAAAGTGATATTAAACAAGGAGTTAAATATAGGCAATCAAAGTGATTTCACTGTAATAATAATGTGTATAGAGTATAGACTATAAATACATAGAGTTTAGACCTAGAGTAATATATATGATTAAAACAAGTTTAAATTAAGAATACTCTTAAACCAAGTTTTGAATTGGATATTTTTAATTTTTGTGAAAATACATTTTCTATAAGAGTATATTCATAATTTAATTATTGTATAGATTTTCGGTAGGAATTCAAAATTATAATTTTATAAATACGCCAAATACGTAAATAGTATAGGTATAACTGGGTTACCCATTATCCAATGGATCAATAGTTATTATTTAATATTATGTACAGCACAAATTTAGTGACTAAAAACTCTTGGAGTTGAGGATTGGAGAGAGGCAGTCCAAGATAGAGATAGGTGGCGAAGTGTAGTAATGGCGGCAAAAACTCTAAGAGAGTAGTCATGTCAGAGAAAAAAAAAAGAAGATAATAAAAATAAAATAAAATATATAACTTTTATAAATAATAAATTCTGTGTTCAAAAAATATGTAATTGGTTAAAAAAAATGGACAAAATTTTAAATTAATTTGAACATTTCAAACTCGTGTCTTAACCTTATATGTATCATACGATATACAAATGTAAAAAATAATAAGTTCAATGATCGATCGTAAAAAACAGCATTGCGATTTTTATTCAACAATGAATTTATATATTTTGTTTCCACGTCGTTGCCCATGCTCATTGTCAGTTTCATGATAGGTGATAAAAAAATTACTTTGCTAAAATAAAATTATAAAATATCATCCGGTCTCAAGAAGGATATATAGTATAGATATATACTATATAGTATATATACTATAGTAACAATTTAGTTCATTGAACATGTTTTGGCAATTTGCACACCATTTCCCAAATTAATTCAACATTTAAAATGTTTTTAAACTAACTTTATAAAATCCTGCAGAATAAAGTATATATTTATCATCTATTTTTATTTTTATTTCACGTTTCAAAAGTCTACGTGATAATATAGAATTACTCGTAGAATTTTTAGTGTGCATTAAGCATTCTTGAATTCTTTTATTTAAATAACGTATGCTATTATGCTTTCTTTTTAACGTAGTAATGAAAACTTTGCTTTAATGTTATGCAATATAGCTACACGGATAAAATAAAATTGGAAGATAGTTTTAAATATAAAACTTAAAATATTGACGTCCAATTTTAGTTTACACTGCGGAACGTCTATATTTAAGTAAAACCTAATATCATGCTATCGAATATTGATTATAAATACGATAGTGGTATTTAAACGCATTACTTATAAACTACCTTACACATATTAAAATTTAATTATCACAGACATTAATTGAAAATGTGTAACATAATAGTAATAATAATTTTATTTATTTATTTGGATCAAGAAAAGATTACACTTTTTTTTTTGTTTTTAACTTTAGATAGGCTTTTATCGATTTTATGAAAAGAGTTTTATACGACACGTGAAATGACACGAATTTTCTGATAGACACGCACTGTGTCGCAGGGCAATGTTATAATAGCGTTCAAATTATTTTTTATACACATTCCACGAGTGTGATGTATAATAATATTATGTATATTATAAAATTGTACGTCGGTTATTATTATGTGGTGTAGAACGTCAAAAGCAAACATAATATTATATTTATTATATATCACACAATATAAGTAGTGGACGAACACGATTTACCGTTTTCGTTGTTTACGTGGTACTTCTATTACGAGCCTTAAGTGCATAATATTATAATGTTGTATGCGAGGGACTTCAGCAAAACGGACTTGTATAATAGGACAACGACCGCTGGATAATAATGCGATATTTTTCACGCTAAAACGCTGTAACGTCGCAACCCTCCGCGTGACACCCCACTGTTTTGTAGTACGTCAAAAAGGAAAAACTGTCCGTTCGAAAAACCCAAAACTGAAAAATAATCTATGATCAACGGACACAAACTAAATTCCCGTGAAGATATTTTCCTTGTTCGAATATTTTTTGTACGAGTGCCAATTGGGCACCAACTTAAGTGGGCATGAAAATATGATTAACAAAAGACCGATCGAAGTCATCTCATCTGTGAAGGGATAACCAATAGTCTAATGATATATCGATGTTACTCTTAGTTATTTCAATAAAAAAGACGCATCTATATTTTATTAGTATCCATGAGTGTTTTAGATTCAGCCACGGATCTATTACATTATAACCTTAGTCCTACCACTTTACTTTTTTCTTCACTACCTGTTATCTAATATATCTACTTTACTGTTTTGTTAGCTAAATGCTCTTCGGGGCGTATAATCATCAAAGAAAATAAAATAACATATTATGATTTTATACCTAGAGAGAGAAAAAGAAAATCTGAAAGTTCTTATGTATACTTAGGTATAGTGTCTATATATTATTCCCGAGAATAATGTACCTCGCGAGCGCATTATAATATGATTGTTGCCGCCATCGTCATCGTCATTGGTCCGACGCAATTATAGCTTAAAGTTTAAACGAATTTTGCGCACATGATCGTACACGGGATATATGGTTGTCTGTAAGCCTTACAAATGTGGTATTATATTAATTCCCGCCGTAACGTGTACGTAATAGTACTATGTATATTGTAATAATTCGTATGTTTAATAATATGTAATATTTTATAATATACAAACACGTGATCGCACGGAGCAAACTACTCTCATATTATAATGCACTCATATAAAATGTCCGAAATCTTATTATTGAGTTCGGACGAAATTACGGGTTTGCCGGCATCACGTATCCCATTTTGCCGGAAACCCATCCACGTGCACCTATACCGACATGTATTATGGCGTAACATACACCATTTAGAACTAATTTTTACCCACTTTGATACCGCGATTGCGATCTCTGTGATCTCGATTAAACGTCGTCATCATTGCCGCCGTCTCAGATCTCAGTATTACGATACCTATAGAGGCGTATGCATACAGGGTGATTCACCAAACATAATATCCTCAACCCCGTTTATTTCTATTATAATTTACCTATAGTACATTTATCCAATTTCTGATTTTTGGAATTTTGAAGTTTTTAAATATATAGGTATTTACTTAAAGTCTGAAAGACTATATTTCAAATTCTTATGATATTTTATACTGTACTTGAGGGGTGTGCTGTACACACTACGGCGTAATAATCACCTGTTAAATAATTTACTGTAGATATAAGGGGAGTTCTCATTTAAAAAACAGACATTTGTACCTCCACTCGTCACTTCATAAGTAGTAGGTACCTACAAAAAATCTCGAGAATTTGAATATCAGATTTTGAATGACCACGTCATAATCAAAGAAGAAAAAGGGTGCGAGCGTAATTTGTGAATCACCCTGTATACATCCAATATTGTATAGCTTGGAGTACAACAATCGTCGTGACCGCCTGTAAACCGAACCTAATTGTGAATATTATAAAAATATGTATTCCATACGTTTATCCGAGTTATTGTGTATACCGCGTGCACAACGCGCCATCATTACGACATTAGCCGTTTTTACGGTGTGCGAGTGGAAAAACGGCAGAGAACCCAAAACAAAAACAAAAATTATTCTAATGGCGAAATTACATTATTACATTATTACACGAACAATGGCAACGTATATAATTATACCCGACAAATCGCAATACTATCGCTGGTCGAAACAAAAACATGTACATTTTTTTATTACCTATTATTTTGATTATTAGTATTCACGGACAGACAAAAATTATACGAAGAATGAAAGAAACAATATTCAAACGGCTCTTTCGATGAAAAATAAAAACATAATGTTATACTATGCTTAGAGAGAATTAAAATAAAAAATATGGCCGGCGTCATACCTATAAATATCTAATATTATTGTAAGCAATACCTCTACAATATATCGCCGTATTCCTACTTACAATTTATAATAGCAATCGTATTTTATCAAGTCAAAACTCATTTAATATCAAAACTTATTAAACAATCTTCTGCCGTCGTTATTCCGCTGCTTTGTATTACACTGGTAATAGTTTTCTAAGCCATTAACACGTGTAGATAGGAACGTACTGGTCGTATACTGCAAATAATAAAATTAAAATGTTTACCAAGCGTCATGCTATATGTGTGGTTGGGAAAATAAGAGAAAACGATGAGTGCCTATACACAATATAGTAGTACAACAAGATAATATAATTTTCACGTTCTAAAAAAAAAACATTAAGAATATAATGACTTTATTTATTTCATTTTATCATCATCTTGACGTTTCATCGGAAATAAAACAAAATAATTTAAAATAATAATAATATATAATAACGCGTGGTCTAATTTTTAGCTACGGGCTTTCAACCATTTTTTTTTCATCGTGAATACAAATTGGGTATTCGTTTGAAATTCGTTATGAGGACTGATTGGAATTGGAGAAATAAATAATTTATATAAATAATGAAAAACAACAACAAATATATAACAAATAACTTTTTTATCGTCTGTATAACAATAAGTTGCTGCGTGCGGTGTATAAAATAAACACACACACACACACAAACACACACACCCATATTATATACTTATTCAATGTAATATGTATTCATGACACGTAGGTATATAATATGATACGTATATATATATAATAAACTGAACGCGTAATTATATTATATGTTTATTTTTTCTGAATTGTTTTATTAACGGCGCATTGTCTTGCCTCCCGCAGACGTTTACAAGAGGCATATTTAAATGTTGAATTAGATTAATTTATTTATTCATTCATTGCCAACTACCCCATACTACCACCCACGTAATATAATGCACCACTTTCGATTTCGTTAACATTTCTAATGTCTACCTGCACTGTTATGGTAAAAGCATAAACTACAGAAATTACATTTTTGAGAAAAGTTTTGTGTTATGGTTTTTTTCTAAATGAATTAAATATTTCAAGTACATACCTTATTACTGAAGTAAATGAGAAATTATGCCAGAAATTCAAAAAATCTATTTATTTTTTCGGATAAACAAATTATTTTTGATGTTTTTCTCGTAATTAAGAAGTCACTGCTTTTCACTTCAGTAATGTATCATTACCCACATATTAAATACTAGTGTGCATATTATATGAAATGCAGTATCATCAATATCACTTAGCATTGCTAGTAGAAAGTGGAATATCCAACTACAGTGACCAAAATAATAATATATTTAATGATTATAACAATTCTATTAGATGTGGTTTTATAAATCGCTTCAAGAGAACGAAGCTGAACAACTGTTATGGACTGTGGTAGTATAACTAGAAAAATTGCGCAGTAAAAGCATTGGACGTTTTAAGTCCTGACCGTGAACGCACCAACTGTGTGTACGCACTACGCACTGTATTTAACTGTTGGAATGATATTGTTACTTTCTTCTAGGAAATGTAGGATTTTTGGAAATGTTCCGTAGTTACATCATTTTATAATTTAATTTTTGAGTAGGTACTAGATGTCGTTTTTTCTGTATTTTGTCTTGTACAGATAAATAATTATAATATATGAAGAATAATTTAATTTATAATATATCATCAAAAGATCATTTTTGATATTTTTGTATTTATACTGTCTTTAGGTACATATATATATATATACAATGACAGTATGCAGTTATAAATAATATTCGTGACCAGGGGTTAAAGTGGTTGGGACGCAGTGGATCTCAGTCTCCCTACTTCTGATGGTGGTTAAAAATAGCGTCCACACTCCCCTTTAACAAATATTATTCCTTTAACTCTATTCAGGGTTAAAGTAGGATAAGTAACACAATCAATGTTTATACATCACATAATATAAAACATTAGACATTATATATAAAATTGTTTATCGAACGTTTAAAACGTATATGGAGACATAAGTCCCCAATGGAATTTTTGCCTACTTTAAGACTTGTTTTCGCGACGAGCAGCCAACCGTTTAGAAAGATCAACGCGGTGTGTCGGACGCGACCATAAATCCGCGTGCAAAATCTTAAAAAACACCGTGTCGGTTACATCCACACCGTTTTTGTTTTTCGTTCCCATAGGTCGTATACGTAAAACGATCTGCAGAAGCTATATCATAGGTATAGCGTTCCGTTCGGCGTGTACGTATTGCGTATAGCTCCCGTTTCTACTATTCGTCCAAATCGAAATCTGAAAACAATTTGACTACCATGATTTACAATATGACTAGACCTTTGAGAGTGGAAAAAACTAGGAATAAATTAATGACATACGACGTATTTTACCGGCGAAAACCGGTGGCATCATCGTTTTTCGCGTGCATATCGTTATTGCGAACGGCGACAATTTCCTCGGAAAGCGAAAAAAATAAAAATAAATAATAATTCGACCTTGCAAGGCCGCCGCCGGGCCAGTGCACTCGTTTGACCCGGCCTACCTACCGTATATATACACTGGTACTGGTATATACCTGACAACACACTGAAACGTATACACAACACGCACGCCGTCTGAACGCAGCGCGCGCACACGGCGGACCACCTCTAGCCGACCGCGCGCGCACGACCGTTAATTGCACCGTCGCCGCCCGACGAATTAACGGCCCGCGAGCGACTACCGCGATGCACACGACGACGTTGCACCAGCCGCGGTCTCCCCGACGGCCGCGGCGATGCAACTGTTACACTGTTGAATAATGTTATAAATTACTATTATGATATTATTATAGTCGTATACCGTATAAATTATGCGAGTTTCGAAAAAAATTGTAAAAAAAAAAAAAATTCACGCACAGCCGTCGGCGACGTAAATCGCGCAAAAATTATAGACACCGCGTAGTCCGTCTGCCCGCAATAAAGCGTACGCATATTAATATTTTATTATATTATAATAATAACGACCCACCGTAAGTGTACGGCATAGTTGTAATCGTCCTGTGTAATGATATCATAAAGATAAGAGGTGCAGTTCTATATTGTTATAGCGTGCGATGTATATATTATGTATAATATGTACCTAGGTTTATGGTGGCACACGCACGGTGGGTTAGGGTTGTAAATTGCATCCCATTTTTAAATTTTTTATGTTAACATTGTGGCCTGAGTATATTTTATTCATTCGTAAATATTACGTCGAGGGAAATTTTTGAAAATCAATATTTTCCTTCCGTTTTTCAGACCTTGGACTGACATTGTAATAACCGTATTAATATACAATGTAAAATATTGGTTTTGCTGTTTATGTCGCTTATGATTAAAACATGTATCATTCAAAGTTGGAAACTGGTTAACTTAGTGACTGGTAAGAATTTGTACATACAAATGTACGATAATTCCCACACAATACTTTGTCTGAACGAAACATTTTTTTCGTATGTAATTCTTTTATTTTGCTTGCATAATATAATATTGATGTATCTCTTCCGATCATTTTCCTGCTCCTTATTGTTCCCAGAATTTTCAATGACTTACGCAATTTACGTACATTTGAAAAATACCCGTACCGCAATTTACGCAGAATATGACTTCACGCAGTATAGTGTATAGATTCGGCTTTCTACACAGAATGCGAATTTGTTCGTCTATACTCCGACCGGTTTTATGCGAAAATAAAACGTGACACGCCCACGACATCCGCACGGGTGACGACAGACCCGAAACGACCGTCCACATAAATTATAATAATATCTGCGACCGTTTATTTCATTCGCCGACGAGTGAGACGACTCTATAATATTGTAGATATTCGCGGAAATGTACTCCCGGCAAACGGGTTCGTCTAGATGCATAAACGTCTGTAGGCGACGACAAGGTGACCCATTTGGGGGACCCCCCTCGCACCGGGTCTGCTTGTCTACCGAATAATATCGACGAGACGAGATGCGCGTGCGGTCTCTTCGATCGTCGCTCAAATACGAGATACTAAACCGTTGTGGTTGTATTATAATTACATATACATTTGTATGAATGCGTCATTATGATATTATTATACAGTAAAGTCTCGATGACTCGCCGCTCAAGGGCAATAAAAATAAATTCCACTTGTGTACTAGCTCTTAGAGTAATGTACCCCTTAAACACAACTTAAAAACACTTCGGGGGGCAAGAAAAAAAATTCAGTTATCGAGGACCGACTGTATGTTATCACGAGCAACCGATTTTCTTTATAATATTTTGTGGATGTATATTTTCCGACAGTAATTTTACTTGCCCGCACACCCTCCTCTTCGGAAGTCACGTGATGCACCGCGCTCCAGAAAAAAATTTCGTATGATATCCTATAATACAGTATTCATGTATAATATAAGAAGAAAATTGACGCTGCAATTATTATATACCACCTGTACTACATAAACGTTCGACACACGTAACATTATCGCTCGTAATAATACGCGTATATGGCGTGCTCCAGAAATACAGACCATCACTCGGTCGTCGTCATCGAAGTCGTGACTATCGTGTGCGGGTATATGTAGGCAGGTAGTTGACATTCATCAAAAAAACACGAAGATATTCCCACATTATGCGGTGCGCCGCACTAAAACCGTTTTCCGGACGTTGAAAAGGGTACTTACCTGGTATTCGAGTACATGTTTTTCAGGTATCTAAAAGCACGAGCGACGTAGCTGCACAATAATAGATGTTTGTCCAATACAGGTACTAATGTCTCTATATCTACGTTTGCGATTGCCAATACAAACGATCTTTAAACCTATATAATATTAACACTGCGGAAAAGTTTAAAAGTAGATCACTATTCACTGTTCTGCCTGATCAGCATATACCATCGCGGTAACAATAACACAGAACAATTATTGTTGTGAGCTAAAAATATTTACATATTTTGTTCGAATCCAAAAACACTTTTTTTTATTATTGATCTACGCGCAGGATAAGACCTGTTGTAAGATTTTTTCAAACATTTTTTTTTAATAAAACTTGTCTGTAATAAATCAAACAGATCTACAAGTAGTGTAAAGACTGAGTAAAAAAAAAAAAAAACAAGACTGAGAATATATATTTTTTACCGGCAGTATGACATAAAAAAACCCATATATCTGTACGTTTATCTCTATACAATTACATTTAATAGTAATCACTACTCACAAGCAATATATTGCCCAGCAATATTATATCTACACATATACACATATATAAATATATTTCACATAATCTCTGATAACAAACAGCAACTGGAAAAAAAATAAACGGAATTATAATTTATGAATTCAAATGCAACAATATTGAAATTAGATAGGTTCAATATAGGCACAACGAAAATATGTTCTAATTTGCATTTACTATAATACTCACATGTTACTATTTTCAACGGCTATAGATTAATCATTTTTTCTTTTTACCATAATGTACAGTTTTATACATACTAAGTAGTAAGTAGAGTGTGATGATTTCTTGCATGTTTAATAACGAACAGTAAAGTTTCAAGTCAATAAAGTAATTAAAAATTGCTAGTACATATTATAAATTATATATACTATAACGGAAATAATACGAAACTGACCTATTACAAAAACATTATTTTTAATTAGTTTTCAAAAAATAATTGTTGTTAAAAATATTTATGTGTTTTATGATATTTTTCATACATACGTTTATGAATCCGTGCATACTAGTTTTCGCTATCTTATTAGAAAAATGTATTTACCGTGAAAAACATTTTTATTCAACTACCATTATCACTGTGGCCGTGGGTTGTAGCGTAAAGTTGTATATACCGCTAACTAAAAAGAGATTTTTACTGCACTTTATATGCGATTATACAATTTTAATACATAACGTTATTTTTGAGTTCGTTACATATGCGCAATAAAAGGTGATGAGACGAGCAAGGCTTATTGCTAAATAAAATTCCGTTGATGGTCTCACATGCCTGCAAAGTTAAGTTACATTAAGACTATGAGGAATCGTTTACAATATTATAATATATATATACGCATTTATTACGACTAATGACTACCTATACATTATGTAATACACCAACAATACAGTTTTTCCCTGTGGTCTTCGTGTTAATGACTATTGACATAGTACAACAACGATTGTAATAACGTGCGACGTGCGTGCAGTATATATAATATATAATAATATTATTAAATATTTAATAGTAACGCTTGGTGTATGAATATACAACGTATATAGATACAAGTACTCACGTATTATATATAGATCATATTCGTATACCTGTATATATATTATACACCAGGTGATCCATTTAACGTGAGACATACCGACATTATTTCAAAAACCATTAAAGTTTTTGAAAATGTTTTTTTAACTTAATTTTATGTTTTTAAATTTTAAAAACATCGCTTTTCCTAAGAAATAAAATTTTACTATTTTTATACATTTTGCATTTTTTTATTTTTTTTACTTTTTTGAATGCCAACATGCATTTTAAATTCCTTGTTTCGAAGAGGAATATTTTTTGGGGTACTTCGATGTATAAAAATCGAATTTTGAACGAGTAGTTTATGAGCTAAATATAAGTACCTATTTGAAGTTTAGATGAGCGGGATGTAGTGGTAGTTACAGAGGTACCCTGCAAAATGTTGGTCCACTTTTCCGCTCATCTTAACTCTATATTCTTATAACTAATTACTTGTCCGAAATTTGATTTTCAAAGATCTAAATACTCAAAAAAATATATCCTTCTTTGGAATATAGCATTAAAAGATTGTCATTCGAAAGGGTATAGAATGCTTCAAAAATGATAGCAAATATCACTAATAACGATTTCAAATAGTAAAAAAATATAATTTTCCAAAAACGTATTGTTATTTACACATACCTTAGTAACGACTACTTCAAAAAACATGTAAAAGAAATATTTCCCGAAAACGATAATGTTTACTGAGAATATATTATACGAACAGCTCACGACGTTAAATGGATCACCCCGTATATAATAACAAATATATATATAGACGATTATATGCGCGACGATTTATATAATATTATACGATCTTCTCATATAATACATATTATATTATATATATAGGTACTTACCTACACACACACACACACACACACACACACACACACACACATACATATATATATAATGTGTGATTTTTAACCGAGTGTGTATATATTTGTACAGGTCGCGGCGGTTATTATGGATCTCACATACTTGGTCGTTGCCGTATTCGGAATGTGCGTCTTGCGGCCGTGCAGTTCGCTGCCTGTAGCCGCCACCGCCGCCGCTGCTGCTCCTACGCCTACCCCGTCGTCACCGCCGTCGCTGCAGGTCGCCGCCGCTGTACCGGCCAACCACAATGACAAAAGGTCCAGGTCGCTGTTCCAGTCACCGCCGCAGGCTCCGCATCAGTACCATCTCCACGCCGGCGGCGCGGTCGATATGTACGACGACGTGATGGACGACTTGCCGTATTACTTGCAACACCAACAGCAGCCGCACCAGCTCAGCTCCAGCACCAGCAACAGCAACAGTTGTCGCTGCAGGATCCGGCGGCCGACGAGGACGAGCTGAGGACCGTCGACGACAGTAACGCCGTCGATCAGGACACGCGGCTGTCGAGCCGGGCGCGACCCGCCAAGCCCGACTCGCCCGTGTACTTTATCCGGTTACCACCGCAACCGTACATGTACGTGCCCGGTTACGGTTACGTCAGCCAACCAACCCGGTTGGAACCACCGCCGTTCATGCAGCGGCCGCACTCGCCGTTCCTGAACCTACCGCTGAGTTACGTGTCCAACGCTAAGCCCGTGGGAATATATACGCTGCCGCAAGAGCACCACAACCAGTACCAGCACCAACAGCAGCAGCAGCAGCAGCAGCATTTGCCGGGCAAGCCGCAGAAACCGAACAGACGTCCGCAACCGTCGTCCACGCCATCGCCACCACCCCCGCCACCGCCACCGCAGCAACAGCAACCGGACTCGCCGATCTACCATCTAGACAAAGGCCCGTACGTGTTCAACGGCCGTCCGACAGACGTGTTCCTGTTGCAGAGCGCATACGACAATTTGTACTCCGAAGTGCTACAAAACATTTACCCGTAAACGACCGTCACGCGATTTATTATAGACAATAGACACAATATCATTGTATAATATTTTGTAATTTATTATTATTTTTATCATAACTTATAATAATTATTATTAATTATCAATCACGACGCCGACCGTCGTCGTGATCACCAAAAAAGACTATCCGTTCGCGTGATCTTACGAATCAAAAAAATAAAATAATATATTAATTATTTATCTTATAAGAGATGCGGACGTGACCGCTAATGTAAATATATACGTACTCGAATGACAATGCGTATTATATTATATTTATTATTATTATCTTACATATTATTATGTATTGTTATTATATATTTATTCGAATTTTTGTTTTTATAATTTATTTTTTTTTTTTGTCTAATAAGAGAATTTTTTTAAATAATTGTTATACGTTTTTAAATATTGTACATAATATTATAATATATAAAAATAGTTAATAATGTCATCTATTTTCCTTGTGTTCGCCTCCAAAACGCTACACCGGACTATAATAGTAGTTCGTACTCCGTAGTTGTTATCGTTGTTATTTTGCAAATTCAATAAATTCAAAAAAAAAAAAAATAATCATCTGTTTTCACGCTTCACACTCAATTGTAGTTGTGGTTTAAACTTCTAATATATCAAATATGATTAATATAATTATATAATATGATGCAATGCAATTTATATTTATTACCTATCGAAATGTTCGGAAAAACATTCAGTATCGGAGTGTAAAATTTATATATTATAATATCAAGGGTTGTCGTCATTAAAAAGTACAACACTTTACTAACAAAATAACGAGCTAAGTGTATTTAAATTTATCGCTGTTATAAGTTATAACTCATAATTATTACTACAAGCAGAGCAAAAATAAAAATATAATATTATTAGCGTAGCACGTTAAGCGGATCACCACCATACCGCTCTAGCTGTTACCCGGTAATTGGTATTTATATGCATAATATATGTACTATAAATTATAAAATAATATAATATAATGCGCAGCGTTAAATCTGCATCAGTACTTTCCACACGATGCACACGTGACAAGTGCAGTGTTATATATTATTATTATAACTTTTCATTCGATTATCGGCATTATCGTTAAACCCTTTGAGTATTTACTTTTTATTTTATAAATTTGCAGTGCACACACACACGTGCGCGGGTGTACGCGCTTTGAACTCACATATTGTTATTACTATTGCCTATATAATATTCACTGTATCTACCTACCTATAAATTTGCCGTCTGCAATATATTATTGAAAATAGAAATGTGTGTAATTAATTAGAGATCCTTATAAACGTAACAGGATTTAATTTATATACCCGACGACGAAACGACACGCATTAATCCTTATTCTATACGCGCCGCCGCGGCGGTTTGGTTAAAAAATATATTATATTTTATATATTTTATTCAATCGATCCCCCTGAGAATTGGACGGACACAATACAAATTCTACATCTATTATTATAAGCCACTCGCAGTGAGTTGCCCGCGTTCTGTGGTACATTCTTCTATATGCCGGTGAACAATGTACGTTTTATTTTGTTGTTGTTTTTTTTTTCATAAATAACATATATATCATTTCAAATGCGTACATAGTTTTTTACAAAGACTAATTATGCTTCAATTGTTTAATTTATTGCTGATTTGAGAAACGACGTGAAACCATTAATCCTATTTATGTACACAAACATGCAATGCAATGGGTTAACTACCTATATATACCATTACTTATTACTATGTCTGAACTATACTGTATGTATACTATAGTATAATATACTATCAGCATACGGCTACATCACTTATATTATATGTAAATATAATATTACCATGTCTTCGTTGGTGTTTAACATCCACCAAGGGCCAAGACATATACATTCACAGTTTCACACGTTTTATAAACTATATATAATATATATATATATAAATATGGTTTACCTATAGTTTATATATACAGTTGTATATATAGTTTGTATGTATATACCTCATATAATATATCCTTTATCTCAAACCTTAATTTTGTACACACAAACCTGATAAAGTTAAATGCTTAAATGTTATCGAATACCAATATAATATATATTATAGTAGAATGTCGATGTTCATTGTTTACTTATCCTGTTGGATATTAATCGCCTAAATGTACAATAATTAAGATTGAAGGTCAGAAGTCTATACATTGCCCATATAATATATTGCTTGAATAGTTTAATTTTTCGTAGTTTGAATTGTGAAAACAATAATATACTGTATTCTAAAAATGTTACTGCCTATATAATAATATGCATATCAATATTATCATTACAATTAAACGGGAATAAAAAATAACCATTTGAAAAAATAATATACTATCAACCTACTACTACCTACTTATATTATATGTAAATAATATTACAAAGTTTTCGTTAGGATTTAACATCCTTTGTGGACACTAGCCCATTCATAGTTTCACGCGTGAATAGAGGTATATATTTATGCTCCTTAATGTATCTTTTATCAGAAACCTCCATTTCGATGCACAAACCTAAAGATAAAGTGAAATCTCACTATTACATATCTAATATTATGTTGTTTCAATTGATCGAAATTGTAAAAACAATTTTAAAACAACAATTTACTGCATTTTAAAAATAATACTATATACCAATAATTATAATATAAATAATTCATATAGCAATATTATCATTACAGTTAAACGTGTATAAAAAAAAACAATTTTTATAATTGAAAAATATTAAATTGGTTTAGTATAGTCATTAATTTCTTTATAATCCCTCTATACAGTGGCGTACGAAGGATTTTTCAATGGAGGGGGGGGGGCTTGAAAATAAGTTACAATTTTATTTTTATTTTGTCCAGTAATAAGTAAGTTTTTATTATAGCTAAAATATTAACGATACATATAGGCATCATGGTTATTTTTTATAAGCATTTAAAGTTCTAATTTCGTAAAAACCAAAGTTAATCAATTTATAGTTCAAAACTTATAAAATATTAAATGTGTATAGCTTAGGCTAGGCAATTTAACACAAGGTCTTTCATACAAGTAGTTCATACTTTTATCAAAGAATTACATATAATTTTAGGAAAATTGGTATGCAAATACAATATTTTTTGAACAATGAATTCATTCTGGTAAGACGCGTATATGAAATTTACGTCTTGCTTACTATAGTTGACAGTTGAAACTTGATAAATATTTTTTTTTAAGTAATAATAATACAGGCAATGGGCTTCGGCCATTAGCCCCCCTCCCCTGCGTACGCCACTGCCTCTATATATGGTTCTATGTAACATAAAATCTATTGTTATTTGTTAGTTAATTAAACTTTAAGCTAACGGCTATTAAAATAATAATTAATTTAATTGAGAACGTAAATTATTGTAATTTTCTGCCTTATAGAATATCATCTATGTGCCTACGTATGTACGTAACTATATAATTATCCGAGACTTGACTACTTGAGTATAAGTTGTATACCTATACATAAGCTCAACCTATTCATGCCATAGAGGACAAATATATAATAATAACATTTTTAAATTTACGACTAATCAAAGTTAATATGGGGTATAACATAAATCGTATATTTTATGACATGATATCCTTCTTAGTTCTTATACTACATCACAGCCGGTGGAAGGTTTTGCTGATCTTAGGACAAACCCATTTGTAGGGACCAAACATTAACTTATTTTGTATTAGTTAGCTGTAATTTCATATGTCCATGTACTAAGTCGCATGGTACATTTTTAAATAAATAAATAATTAGCAATACTAGTAAGTAATATAGGTAATATGAAGAAGATTTTAATGTAGACAATTTTAGGTAAAAAACGAAGCCAATACCCATTGTCCATATACATATATATTAATATTATATACATTCCTGTTAAGGATTAAAATAAGATAATAAACATAATGGAATGATGCAAGTTGATTTTCACTTGGGCCAATTCTGCTAATTAATAATTAGTGGACAATTTTTTTTTATATGAGCCGTGCATAATCCATACAGATGCTTGTTATATTTAGAACGATGATTGCAATGGGTATATCGAATGCATCCGAAAAAACAGGTTTTTATATTTTGAAATTTATTAAGCCGTTTATTAGTATTGGTCGGAACCGTTAGAAACCAGTTACCTATAAAGGCACTTGCGAATTCTTTATACTTTTATACTAAAAAAACACACACACATGCACACATAACAACAACAACAAGTGTAACAACGCTAATGCAGTTTATTAGACGAGATGACCCACTCAAACAATAATAATATTATTTCCATTTTGCAATTATTGTTACATATAATATTATTTTGTTTTGTAAATTAAATCGCTTATAAATTATTATTTATTACTCCATATAATATTATATAGGTATTAAATGCATAGGTACTCGTGCATCCATGACCCGTTACAAAATAATATTAGCTGGTATTTACTACCAAGTCTTGGTAGTAGACAGTAGCTTAATAATATATAGCATGCATTACGTGGTCGTAATTAATTTCGTCATTATACACTACAATCCAAGATTAATAAATTGTTTTGTCGAATTAATGCCTTTCACACGCCTTTTAAGCTACAAAGTCGAACCCAAGATACTTTTTTAATAACAGACCACTCAGAATTATTTTTGAAGTATGTTAAAGAGAAATTAAAAAAGATAACTAAATATTAGGTTTTATTTCTGTCATCTACAGCATATTATCTCCAATATCGGACCATGAATAATTTTTAACAATGACTTTTCAAGTAAATACATTTTTGAGTGCCATTTAGTGTATCCTTGCTACAGTATCGAAATTGATTTCCATATCAGTTAGAAATTTGAATTGTGTATACCTATTTAAAGATATAAAGAAATTATGTTTGGCTCAATTTTTTTTAAAAACCTTATACATTAAATCACTATCAAGTATCAAGCATTGGTCACTTTGAAAATAGGTAATAAAATTAATTCGTTTATATAGGATAAAAGTATTGGCCAATTGACAAATACGACGTTCTAAGGAAATACCAACTAAAAAAAAATAGTTTGAAAATATTTTGAAAGAAAACTGTATAAGAAATCAGGCCAAGTGGATACATAATTTGTTATATACACTGCTCCCATTACGTATTATATGCCTCGTATCTATTAATTATAGTAAAAAAATGTTGCGTGTTTCCCACATATCACACGTATATGACTCAAGCTTGAGTCATTGTACAGGTTGATTGAAATATTGAATCCACCAAAAGTTATATACTATTTATCTTTCATTCAAAACAATATATTAATATCTATAATGATACGAACAAATATATATATATTAATTTTAATTTTGGATTAAATTTCTAATCGCTGATCGAATAGACAACAATTAATACAAACCGTGTAAAAAAGAACGATTTAACCATAAACGGAAAAACATAATTCATCGTATATTATTATAGTTGTGTACAAACTTAGCCTGAATAGTATTCATTTAGTATTACTTCAATCTATACATACAGCATTTTACCTGCCATAGCGGTTATATCAATATAATATCCCGTTTTGCGATTCGGTCATACTGCAGCAAATCCTTTAGTGTATTATTTTTGGCCGACGAGGGCAAATCCGTCTTGTCATAAAATATGTCGTACGCGTGTCTGTGCAATATAATATAGGATGTACGGCTTGCACAGTCGAACGACCTTTAACGATCGGAAGAGTGCATTCTTGTTCATTTATTATAGAGCGCTACGATGAAAAGTATAGCTACCCTCCGCAATTGGGGTGGCTATAATGCATTTCTGCCGCGCCCCAAAACACGCAAACAACAATAACAAGTATCATAACTGCGCGGTCGAAAGAAAAATCATACATTTGATTGCATGTTCGTGCGACACTCGTTTGTCAGATTATCGATTCGAGAAAAGAACATATTATTATGGCCTTTGTACTAAAACTCGGACATTTGCGGCTCTTACTTTTTAGTTTTTACACTATTCGTCGATGTTTTCATATTGCATACGTTATCGTATAATACAACAATTGTTTAACACCGTCATAATGAAAACAGCAAAAACTTAAAGACGTCGTATATCAACTGTACGAAACCGATCGGTTCAAACGTTAAAGGTACGTCGTATTACGCATTCAAAAATAGATTTATATATTATATTATATTTTTTTTTTATCGATTTTACTCTCAGTATATTATACATTCATACCTACTCATCCGCATAAATATAAAGTAGGTTTTTCCGTGTTTGAATGCATATTAAATAAGCGGTGTCGGTGCTTAAATAGTCTAATACTGCACTATACGCGCACTATAATATTATGGAAAGTAAAAAAAAAATGTCCCTGTTATAATTGGGTTTGATCATCGTTTATTTTCGGTCTACTAACGCCACTAATGTACGTTTAATTAATTTGAAGACAACATTATATCATTAAATGCCATTCAAATAGGTACATTGAATGGCAACAGTGAAAAAATGCTTTCACATTTTTTTAAAATAGATTTTAATAGCAATACGTACGACAAACGTATATGTTATTTGTGCGCGAGCGAGAGTATGGGTGCGTGCGCGCATATGTGTGTGTGTGTGTGTGTGTGTGTGTGTGTGTGTATACGAGTATGAGTGCGTTTAACAATATTGCCCGCCCTCTTTATTTCCTACTCAAACGAAGATGTACCTACCGGCGTGGAGAGATGATAGCCTCGCTTGCCGCGTATCCTAACCTCAGTCGCGTCGTCAGTTGATCTTCGGCTTCCACTTTGCGAAGTTTGGCATATTGAAGTCTCAGTAGATTTCGTCTCACAAATTGTCTTCGAGCATACGTAAACACTGAAACACGACCAATCGAAAATATAATTGCACCACACCGATTCGTGTATTTATTTATAAAGCTTATTCGTACAAATAATAAGGTTAGTATTTGTATTCATTTTATTTTAATATTTAAAAATATTCATATTTATTATGTTCAAAATTATTACAAGCTAGTAGATACAATGTTAGAAAAGGCAGCATATTTTTAACTGGTTAACACAATTCAAAACCCTCAAGTTGTTATAATACATAGTAAATAGTACATAATATAAATACATAATAAATAGCGACCATTTTGTGTTAAGTGTTGTGAATTAATTTTTAAATGAACTATTAATTATTTCCTAAATAATTACGATTTACATAGGTATTAAACTATTAAATATTTAAATTAAAGTAACAACATTTTTATTTTGATATTGATATTGGAAATTATAGTTTTATTTTTGGATGTAAACGTTTGCAAAAGATGAAGGAATTGGTGGTTTCTTTTACACTGATTATGAATAGTTAAAATAGAATTATAACAGAAACAAAGATTTTTTGAAATTAAATAGTTCAAAATATTAAAATTATAGCCATTAGAGGATCATCAAAATGTTTAAATTTAGTATGTAAGTACAAAGTACCTACTTATAATATAGTAATTTTGTGGTCATCATTTTATTATAATAATCGCGATAATATTTAAAATCGGTTATATTTAGTATATGTATACAATTATTACAAAGGGTTTACTTTTTTAATTCAATATCGATACTAACTTATATTCAAAAATGTATTAAATATAAATTCTATTGATCGATAAATTATTTGATTATTTACCTAATGCCTATGTACCAGGTACCTATACCAAAAAAGTCCGTATATGTTTTTCAAAATTAATCTTTTTATATAACAACCTCCTAATATTAACCATAATATAGCTTTGTATCTGTAAGTACAAAAAATCTATCATCTGTTATAGGATATTGGAAATTTTTTTTAAACTGTCACTTTATTACGACAAAACTATATTACACAGCAATATGTTATACGTACGTCATACATATAAACTATAACTATACTTTGACCACAAATTATGACATTAGATTCGGAACATTTTTTTTCATATAAATACCCACATTCGAATTTTATATTTTATTTTTATTGAAAAATCGAAGGTGAACGTATTCCCATTACTAAAGCAGTACAGCCTACTTAGGTAACACTCATCGGTATAATAAATATATATATTAATATTATCACAAGATATAGTACTTATTAGTTATTAGACATATTATATTCGAAAACTCTGCCATGATGCATTTACGTACATTTATCCTACATGGTTACATATGTGTTGGCGCAGTCAACGTAAACTTTTCCGTATATTATTTGAACTGAATTGAAGGAAAAAAATTCCTTTTTAGTCTTATCACGTGCGACTATTACAATTCACTTGATTTGTTTTAAATGATAAATATAACAATAAACCCCAACGCTGACATCGCAAGACTTTAAACGAAGCGGAATTAAACGCGATCGTATCCCAGGAATATTTAAATAATTATGATATTTTTTAAATAGTAATATCATCGTTTCAAATTCTTTCTGGGTAGTAATAAATTGTGCGTGTTTGTATATTTTTATCGTGAGAACCTTTAATCTTTGTACCATATTAACATCTGATATACGTTCATATGAATTATATTTTTATTCATTCGTATTACAATACATAATTAGGTATGTGCATACAGGTATGGACTGGCTAGGGTGGCTGGTGGACGATCCCCACCTTGGTCGGTCAAAAATTTGGGCTGCTTGAATAATATTTGAACAAATAACTTATAAATAATTTATTATTAGCCCAAGATTGGGCTGAATATTTTCTGTTTACCCAGGACCAATTTTTATTCCCAGTCCGCACCTGTGTGCACATAGGGTATACGAGTAATCGTAGGTATATTGAAAAAAAAACTCTGGTGACTCCTTATGAAAATTATCGATGACAAAAAATTAAATATGGCATGGGAATACCTCGACCGCGCGAGGCGTCTGCGTGGAGTGTGGGCTGTACACTTGCGATGTTGTGTCCGAAGAAACGTATTATATATTTATATAGATATAAAATTATAATATTATATGTTATATTATATTTGAGATGAGAGTATTACAAGGACTTACTTCGGCCACAATTTATACGTACCTATAGTACGTCCGTTTTTCTGTCTGCATAATATAATAATACAGTCGTTAGATATTTTATACGTGCATATGTTGTATTATAAATAAATAAATATAAGTGTATATATATATATATACACTATACATTTATACTCACAAGTATACAACGTATACATGTTATATGAGAGAAAAAATAAACGTGATTCATTTTCCATTGTTCGACGACGGATGAATTAATATTGAAAATATTTAGATATCAATTTATTATCATAACTATTCCGTGGTACTTATGAGTAGTTGTGGCCAACTTGTTTGCAAAGTGTGTACCTAGCTGCTATTGAGAATGATATCAGCTGCAACATTTGCGCTTAAAGAAACCAAAAGCATTTCCGTAATTAAAAACATGAAACAATGTATATAGGTATCTGCGTTCGATTGTTCGACAAGCGGCACGGCGGTAAATAAGACGCGTAAAAAAATCATAAAAAACGATCACGAGAAAAATATCGGTCTTGTGCAAAAAATAAAATAAAAATAATTTCAATAAAATCCTGACCCGAGGTCATTTTGATCGGGTTAAACGTACGTTTTTCTTCACGACCTCTGCAAATAATACGTTCGCCGCCGCCGTCGTGGCCGAAGTCTACATACATTTCAGTGTATCGGAAGTAGATGCGCTATGGGCATTACATCATCATTATTATTAAATTTGTATACTTGTTTCTTGAACTTATGAATAAATAATGTTTCCTTTCTTGGGTATACGCGCCGTGACCACATTGAACCTTTTTTCTCGTGCTTTTTGTCGTCGAGCATATTTTTATGGCACAAACATAGTATACGTGATGGGGGAAAAAAGAGTATTATTTTTTCTTAAAATATTCATATTCCATTATTATTGAATACTGCATGGACGACATACAACGATGAATTCCAATACATGACGCATTTCTTTTGGTGAAAACTATGGCTAGTTTTATTAGGTCAACGGGCGACAAGCAACGACGTTTAAGTTGACCAGTTGTAAACACGTCTGTGTATTTAAAATATACGACACATGCTCGATGAAAAAATACTTCGCCAGTTCACCATTGATATTTATGATATGCAAATATATTATTATAATATTATACTCGGTCGTATTGCTTTTACATTAATTTATGCTTAAATTTTAAACAATTCTATAAAAATATTATGCATATTATTGGATTATAGCTAATTTTTTTCGCGCACATAATTAAACCCATCGATTTTATTTATTAGTTCATATTATAGTTATTTAGTTAAACATTCATTTAGATTTTAAATTGCAGTTAGGTCGTGAACTCGTGAATAATAAAAGTATTAAAGTAACTATTAACTAGTAATTATTAGAAATTAATCTATCAATATCTGATTAAAAAAAATAACAATAATAATATCCTAAAATTGCTTATATACACATCAAAAAAATATTTCTATGACATCATGCATGTTCAAAGATCATGGTCGAATACTATAAGGTTAAACACTACATGTTATAATATGTTTAAAAAAATAGTAATTGGTAGTATTTTCTATTACTGATCATTAAGATGTGTATATTAAATAAATACGTAAGCCTGATGTTCTTCTTATACTTGTACATTTTATCTCAAGTAATCCGTCATTTCAAATAAGGGTTAAAATATAATAGTTAAATTCGTATTAGAAATTAACATTGAATACTTAAGTATTACCTATGTTGTATGTATAAGAAAATTAAATTGTATTTACTTATGCAACCATTACAGCAGTACCTAACACAAAATACTAGTTAAAAATAAAATATTAATATTATTGGTACTGATCGGTTGTGCATGCCGCCCAATTATCGAAACAGATATTTTCGAGAAAAAATTCTTTTTCTATAGGTAGGTAGAAGGTACTGTCGTTTATACGTCATTTTGATGTTTTCTCAATACGTACAGTATGAGTCTGGAGTCATATCATTGTAGTTAACAAAATCAATGAAATGATTGACGGAATTGGTACATAGCAAAATAATATCACTCAAATAACAATAATATGTATAGATAACAAGATAAATATAGATGTACTATAATATAGTATATATAATATAAATACATAATACATGCGAATTCATAAGTGTCAATTGTTATACAGTTCCTTATTGAAGTAGCTTGTAACATTTTTTTAGTTTTTAAAAAAAAAGCTGTGACTTTTTTAATTTATTATAAAAAAAAATAATATAAATAGTATATTAATCAATTATTATAATATATTATGTAAGGGAGCAATAATTGACAACTATTGCCAAGATATTAAAGCATATCTTAATAAAAAATGATCAATTTTAAGTAAAGATTTAAAATAAAATACAAAAATTCTATCACACTAAAAACATGGTAAAAAATTAATTTGGAATGACATGAAATGAGTAAATATCTCTTTGCTAGCAATAACGTCAAGAACTCGGTTGTTAATTTTTTTTTATTTCTTTTATCTGTATGACTTTATAAAAATAAAGTAATTTTACGTTCTGTATTTCTTTTTGCTAACAATAAACAAGAATTATCCTATCACAAAAAATAATTTTTTACGTTTAAAAAAACTATAGGTAACTCACCTTTTTATTTGTACCTATTGTAGTAAATACTCAAATTACCCACATGGTCACATACAGCATATTTTAGTACCTAATTAATTTAACTATTTTTTTATTACTCAATATAAATAATACACTTTATTACATTGTGGTATAATAATAAAATAAATAAGTTTGGAAAGAAGAACTTGACTCATAAAAAATACTAATTCATATTCATTACCTATATTATTGATAATAATCCATCATTACTGGTCTCTTTATAGGAATTCCTTGACACTGTGTTCCTATTTATTTTTTCTAACGTTAACATTGAATACTTATTGCATTACAATAACTGTCCAGACACATTTTACAAACAAAATAAATATCATCAGTATTATGTATCACTTTTTTAAAATTCCAACAAGCTATTCATTTTTCAATCTGTAAATTATGTTTCAAAAAAACACTACATTTTTGTCGTCCCTAAAAAATAATTCTTATTAGAAATTTATTTTTAAACTGGGTTATATTATAGAATATTTTAGGTAAACTTAGTAATCACAAAAAATATCAAATGCATACTACTATGTTATTAAATAAAACGTTAATGTTTTATAGTGACAATAAATATAAATAATAATAATATGGCCCAAACGACCATACGTTATTTATCCAGATGCAATATAAATTGTGTGAATTTGGATTTCTTATAAAAAATCGCACAAAACTGGTTTAAACACCTCTTGCAGATCTCGATTGTGCTACGACGGAAATCCTGGTGACGAATACACTATCTATGCAATTATTATTTAATATTATAGCCTGGGGAGACAAATACGTTTTTTTTTAAATTACTAGCTCCTGTACCATGTCCCAGATAAAACACGAGTATATCTTTCTACGCATGTTTGACATGCAAGGCGCAAGCCTATAATATCCGTTCCACTTTTAATAGTTTACTCGCCAATGTACGTATGTCATCAATAATATCACAATAATAATAATAATAATACGAATACATAGGTATACACTATATTTATGGAATTAATTTGATAATTTCTAATAATAACTAATACACTAATACCACCGCAAATATCAAATAATAGTGTAATTTAATATACAATATAATCATCAATGCACTATAATATAATAATTAAAAATATTTATGTGCCGAGAAGCTAAATCTTTACTGTTGCCATGAATATAATGTGTCCATAATTTACTATTAATTATTAATTGACAATAAAGAAGTTATTTGATTGCTAGGTGGCATGACAAAATGATTGAACTATTAAAATGATATTAGATTTAAGTATATATAACCAGACTAAAGTAGTATTACTGTACCAGGTTATTTAGATTAATCATAGATTCTTAGATCAATTTCTCTAGGGATATTAGTAAAAATAATTAAATAGTTTTGATAATATGAGTAATATGTTGATTTTAAATCGATAGTGTAATTTATAAACAGGTAATAATATCATGTATTCAATTTTATGGTCGATAATAAGAGGTATTAATGAGGTCAATTTTATATAAATTAAATTTTTATAAATGAAAAAGCTTTTCAAATTATAACATAGGTAATAGGTATGCTTAATTTTAATTATAAACTACATTTTTAATAATGACCATAGCATAAATATTTTAGTTGCCTATTAAAATAATCAGATAGATGGTAGCATAAATTGTTTTAATTAGTTAAAATTAAATATGTTCACCAAAAATGTAATATGTAAATATTAAAATATTTATTTATAAGCTTTATATTTTAAATTAAAATCATTTCTATTCAACAAATATCTATATTTAATTATTTATGCGTGTTTTTAACAAGTTTTTTCCAATTATAAAATATATAAATGTCATATATGGATATTATAATAAATATATGCATCATATATTATTTGACACAGCAAGTGGCTACTAATACAATTTAAATTAAACGTCAAAGTGTTTCCTCGGTCTCATTTTATAACGCTGTGAAATGTATTTATTAATTTGTTTCACACAGGCAGATGATAAAGTTTTAAAAAATGATAAAATAGAAATAATCTAATGATAAATTAGAGTTATAAAGAAGGTTATGATTTAAATTGTTTTTTCTTTTACTCAAAATTGTTGGTAAATAAATAATAATGCTATTTTCCGAGACTTGCCAACTTGCCAACTACCGCGTACGAGTGTATGACACATCGACGACGACAACACGCTACAAAATAGGGGTAGCCAGGTAGCGTATTATCAGATTCTAAACACATTTTATACCAGCTAACCATCAGGGCCGCAGGGGCGTGATTTCGGGACTCTGTGTGGAATTCGAAATAATTAATCAATAGCCAACCATATTAATATGATCGGAGCCGATTTCTTCGCTATAGCAACATATTCTCAGATTTAAAAGTACCTAATTATCATTTAAGCAATGTTAAAATATGAACAATTAATAATGAATCGAGTAATAAATATTATTAAAGCACAGAATACATGTATAAGTAATTAAATATTTTGTGATTAATTCTCCTACCTACTTATAATGGCCAATATAACATAAGGATAACTCAAATTAAAATAATTATCTTTTATACTTGTATACTATCACTGCAACGTCAAGTAAACAGGATCTATGAGAGATGCATATGCACTTCCTTGCATCCTATAATTGTAATTGACGCCAATGGTCTTCAGAGGTATTATATTGGGAAGGGAGGGCCAGGGGGTATACTTCCTTTTCTAGTTGTTTTATTTGAACTTCTAGAAATAGAAAGTGTCAGCCATGTATTTGGTCTCTTTTCTTCACGTTTTTTGGGTGGTTTCATGATTTTTGTTTGGATAAGTGCTTACCGCAATAAATATCCAAAAAATACTAACTTCAAAAGTATTAAGTACTATAATTGTATCTAATAGAAATAAACTCATAAAGCATAATTATAAAGGCTGCAAAGAAGTATGATTTCTGGCGTAGTAAGATTTTTTTTTAACTGAATGATAAGGTTTAAGTACCTGCGTAAAAGGCGTATATTTTTAGCAATACATCACTATATTATATCGCCGATTAGTGGTCTGAAAAATAAACTGTTAACTTTATCCACCCATCACTGTACAGTATTGAGTATACACTACGTCGTAGTGACTTCGACGACCCAATCGACATTTTCTATAATCTAAATCGAAGAGAGAATGAAAAATGAAAAGTTCGCGGAACAACGTGTGACTGTTTACGGGGCGAGCACGTAGGCGGTATTTTTTTTTTAGGAATACGCGTTTTCCGAGCGACCTATTCTCCCGACTTATCATTCTGCTTTTTCCTGTTCGAATACATTATGTACATACGTCGCAGGTACACAATAATATTGTAATGTCTGCAAAGACGCTGCGACGCTTATTTATACATTTCCGGCGGCCGGCGTAGGACGTGATGCGCGTTTATACATTTCGGTCTTCGGGTCTTCTTCCTCGCCGGCCGTACAATAATAATATGTAATATAATGTAATGTAATATATAAATGTCCACTGCGGCGAGCGGCGGACAGCGACTGCGACTTGGTCGCTGCTACGTCGTAGCCGCGTGGATGACAATGATACGTCGGTCGGCCGTCCGGGAAATAACAATCGATTCGGCGACGACGACGGTTTAATAATATATTATTATATTACGTGTGCGTGTGCTCCTACATTTCGAATTTCCATAGCGGTTTTTGTACAAATGCGGCAAACGATGACGACCGGCGTCGCCGCCTCGAAGACGCGCGTGCACAACGATGCTGCCGCCCCGGACCGCCGCGATAATCGCGCGCGTCCGTTGTCGATAGCATACAATATACAATAATAATAAAAATAATCAAATACGATGTCCCGACGACGACGGCTAAGTTATTTCACGCGTTTTTATTACTATTATTGTCACTGCTCTCGTATTATATGTATTAATATTATGTAGGTATTTTGCGTATCGCGACGGACAACCGTTTGACGACTGCTCGGCGTTGCTGCTGCCGCTGCTCTGCAATACATTATTATTATTATTATTTATCGTACATATTATATCGCGTATATACTATACAGGCATAGTGCAGCACACTGCATGATACGCATTGGGCACATACCTATAGGCATACTTTATTACACGCGCGTAATGTATATATTTATATATATCCACAGTGTATGACGACGCGTACGCCGCATAAATTATTGCGTGGCCGCGTATACCGTTCCGGGCGACGACCACGAATACCCGGTAAGTAAACGCAGTCCCGGTCAGGAGAGGCGCGTGACAATCGACCGCGCGCCGTTTCTGAATTCTCGAGACGCGACGTTGACGTATTGCGCGCGCGTCGTAGTCGTCGTCGTCGTCGTCGTATCGGAGACGCTGTCTAACGGGGGTCGTACCTGCCGCCGCCGCAACGTCTATGCCGTGTGCTCCTATTATTGTTATTATTATTATTATTATATTATTATTATTATTATTATTATTACTTCTATTATTATTGTATAGGTACGTCTAGTTTTAGTAAAGCAGACGCACCAAACACCTGGTTTCCCCTTACAAGGTCAACGCAGAAGAATCCGTTTTCGTACTCGGCGGCGGCCGTTAACGGTAACGCGCGCGCGGCCGTATACCGCTGCGGTATACATTATTATATTATGATTATTTATTATACAATATAATGTGTAGTGCGCGCGTAATAATGGTTTTGTATTGTCGCGTATAAAGCGGAATCGTCACACGTAGCACGCACGTCGCTCAGTATAGGCATAAGCGTTGGATTTACGACGTCGGTGGTGGCGCCTTTTACCCTTTGCGCATACTGCTGTTGTAGTGGACACGGCCCTCTTGAGTTGGGTTGCCTTTTTCGTCATCATTGCATACATCATGACAATATTATTTAACTGTTCACATTCAACGAACCGTGCGTCCGCGCACACGTCATTTGACATTTTGTCGCCGTTCTCGTGACTTAATATGAAATTAAGATGAGTGCGATGAGTGGTAAATCTCACGAATAAACAACACGAATTACCCATTAATAATCTTATACCATTTCCTCGAAGTCGGTTATAACCTTGCAAAAAAATGTCCATCATTATTATACCTACTCCACGTATCGTGATGCGTCAATTTAAAGATTACATATTGATTAGAATATTATAATATTGTGTATGCATAATGATATAACATACCCACCACCGGCAACGTTTATTATGATAATCAACAAGTCGTGTGTGCACTGTGTAGTGTACACTGCATCATTTCGCTTAAAATATTAAATCTACCGTATAATTATCATTCCACGTTTATTTTTGATGGAAATAATAATTTTGAATTTTCCTAATCTGATCCAAATTCCTTTTATTATTAACCTTAATAATAATTCAACTCTATACCACGATTTACCAATATAATATTATAATATTATACTGCATTCGGGAAAACGCATATATCATTATAAAATAAAAGACGCGTTCGTGATATTATAATATGTTATACCTATCTACTGTAGTAGCGTACTGTATAATTATTTTAATAATGGTTTTGAACGAAATATAATATTGTTTTCCTCGCAATTGGTTAACTCACGGCGGCGTCTATGGTGACACCGTTTGTATATACTTGTTAAATTAAATAATAATAATTGGTAGTTAATATACCGAATCATTTCACGTCGTATAAATCGTCCACATGGCACCGGGGTTATAGATACTAAAGCCGTGCAGGTAGATAAAGACTCAAAAGTATAATCACGACGGCCGTCTTATATTATATTACAATATAGACTATACGTAGAGTCCCCGAGGAAGCTGCGCAGAACCTTTTTTTTACCGTCATAATAATATTATATTATATGCGTCGTATATAATATTAAATAGGTACAATGACTGAGAGACAGCACTTAGCATGCCAACGATTTTTATTATCACGCAGGTACCTACCTACCCATATAATATATATATATATGTGACTATAACTATGTAGACATGCGAACATCAGCATCACGAGATGTAAACATGTGTAGCAGTGGTACGTACACAAAAAACCCACTCTTCTGGATCAAAACGCATACAAATATTAATACATAAACGTCTGTGGGCAACAGGTAGTGTAATAAAAGTGCAGCGTACTTAACGCGTCCGCCATCCGCATAATGCAGCTGGAGACGTGCAATCTACGCGTGTGTGTAGTGTACGTCTTATGTTATTATATATATTTTCTATGACAACGTATTAATAATTCGATTTGTACTCGTCGTCCGTATTAGGAGCTGAAAATCGTAAACGTAAATATAAAAAGTAGGTGCACGTCAATTATAACGGCGAGAAACGAATTATTATGAAAAAAACGACGACAACTACTTAGGTACTATAACACGTCAATTTTAAAACGCTGCACTTTCGGTGTCTGAAGATCGCATTGTGGTGTCCATTAAATACATAATATTATTACACTTCGAAACGTATAAAGACGCGTGCTTTCGGCGCGTGTGTATAGAAAGTATAACACAATAATAATATAGTACCCGACCTTTGGCGATAATAATTTATCAACGCAATATGTATACCTACCTATATCCATACGGCATTGAGACGTGTTTCTCTTTTTCGGCAAGACGAAAATATAATGACTATACCGCGGCGTGTCATTCGCATTTCTTCGGTATAGCGTCCGAATCGCGAGGAAGTGCTGTAGCGATAATGTGACCGTGACTTTCATTCTCCTCGTTAAAAGTGAAACACGCGCGCTACGCCGTCGCCCTTCTTTCGGCTCACGTACAGCTGCAGTTTTTCACCGATGTCACGATTGCAGTCGGCAGTCGGCACACGGCTCCCAGGCGATATTGTGACAAAAATTTCATATTATTATATTATATTTATGTTTACTCCATATGTGTGTGTTGTATAATAATAATTTTCTTTTCGGGCATTTATTTTCCGGCATATATATATATTATACATGTATATAATAGGTTGGCAACATCATAATATAATATACATTATACACGTGTACTGCAATCGAGATCTCGCCGGTTTTATTTTCTTTTTTTTTTCACCGCTTGTCATTTTCACTCTTCAATTAATAATAATAATAATAATCGTATTATAAGACATATGCGTGTACATAATACGTATACGCTTTCCACCGTGTGAATGAGGCGCGAGCCAGTTTTATTACCACCTCGCGGGCACGCAGTGCGTTGTGTGGTATAATAGTACAAAATGCATTTTTGTTTTTTCACTCAGACCATCGATACTTCATCTCATACGCGTAAATTATAATCGTTAATATAATATTATTATTATAACGGCAGGGCGGTGTCTGCGGCGTCAGCATATGCACGCAATACGTACCAAGTCTCTTCGACGTCGTGCACACGAGAGATATAATATTGCATATAATAAAATATAGGAAATAATAAGTAAAATTATTTGTTTCATTTTTATTAGTATGCACTCTAACTTCCTAACATAACCGATACGAGAATATCCACAGTGGTGAGCTGGATCATTATATTGTATATTATAATTTACATCGACGTATTGTATTTATTTATTTGACCATCTAGACGGCGAGTAAATTATTATTATTATTATTATTTATACGCCGATCACCGAGGAAAACCAACATTAGTGTCCAAACTAAGACTACGCGTTCGTTATTTTACAATATTATGCCAGCGATTGAAAATACGACACACTTTGATAACAGGAATTACATATTTACACAGATTATATATTATGTGTATGTACTATCTAAAAATTAAAAGCTCGTTACAGTAGTCCTCCAGGGTCCGGGGAGCATTCAATGCATTCATTAACTTATTGGTACCGGTGTTGTTGATTGAAACGATTACTCGTTTGGCCGGCATGTCGTCCACTGAAATTTACTGTAAAACATAAACTTGCGGACCTCTAACATCGCCAAGGTGTCCGGAAATCTGGCACTATTACAGTTTCAAAATTTGTGAATGAATCGGCGACAGAATATTAGCGGTCCTATTTTAGGACACATAATTGGCCTGCCTTAAATTTATACTGATGCCAGTACGGCCAAAATTAAAGTAATAATTATCATATTATAAAATAAATAGAAAACATTTTATGAAGTGTTGGGTATTGCCCATTGACGTAGGTAATTTAAAAATTGCACGATTATTTGAAAGCATGATGTATAATATATAAATACATAAAAAGTAGCTTCACGATGACTGTTTTAATTGGCAATTATTGAGAGATGTCCACTAACAAAGCGTAGGGCTCTAATTATGCAGTTAGCTATTCAATATAGAACATCTATTTTGTATTCCACATAAAAATCAACTGACACCTGAATACCACTGTCACTTATGCGGCCCAGTAGTGTAAAAGTTTAGACCGCCTAAAAATTGTCACCACCATTTTAAAACTGAAATTGCCCCCTTACCTAATATGGTTTTTTTGTCAGAAATATGTTAACCCCTTCCCCAATAAATCTGGTCGAGTCCGTCACAGTCCAAAAATTGGGAATTTGAGGAGCCAACGCGGTGAATCGTATATTTAATATCATTGTAATCGTGCGCATAACGTTGGATTAGATTAGGTTAGGTTAGGTTACATTATATATCAGCCACAATATTCGCATATTTATTTATATACATATTATGTTTATTATATGAGCGTGTGTGCGAAATGTTAATTCAAATATTATAAGTATATGCAGACGACCGCGATAAATATATTCTGCAGAGTGCAAATACCGACGAAGAACTATAACCAATACTTACGCGGGCTACGGCACTTAACGTTTCAAATTGATTGGCGGTTTTGTTTGCCAATTTATGTGCACCTGCACGTACGCGCACGCTTCTGCGGCGGCGAAGACGAGTAATTTAATGATAATAATATATATTATTCAATCGTTTTTTATAAAAAAAAATTTTTTTACCATTGCCAAGTAGATTTTTTTTCCGTTCAACTTCGAGTCTATATAATATCTACTATTATAGGGACTAAGTAAGAATTAGAGATTCGCGGCCGAATAATTTACATAATAGCACATAAGCACACTACAAAATAGTTAACGTTGTGAACCGTCCACCGTATGGATATACGACTACGAGCAGAGGTTTATGTAGGTGGACTCAAGTAGGGGACTTAGTCCCCCTAATACAGACCTCGTTCAAAAAGGAGTCTGTTTTAACATTTTCTTTAAAAGGTACGGTGGTACGCTTAAGCCCTAAAGAGGAAACAAAACAATTTCCTCTGTTAAAAATTAATTACCTAGGTATTTATTTTCTAAAATACGAGTTATGTTATCGTATGTTATCGTTCTAGTCTTAAAAAGTTATTTTAGAAAATACGAGACATAATATGATGTTTATATCACCGTCCTTCGTCACCCCCGCACAACAACATCATATTATTATAATATGATAGTGACTTAATAATTTGTACTATAATTTATAATATTCTAAGACTTCAGGTTTTCGATATTGACCGAGTTCGAGTTCGACCGGTGTTACCGGCTACCAGGTACCGTACTACCTACGCTTTACACAACAATTATCCGTATGCTATATGGTCGTTGTTATTATTATTATTATTATTATTACGTGTACCTGTGTTTTTTTTATATCATGAATTCTTCACCGTGTTAAAACACAAGTGTAATAATGTTGTTATGATGGTTTTTTTTTTACTGAATGACGATGCACATTTACACTTGGTGTAAAAATAATAATTCTTATATATCGTATTATTCTTTTTACCTCATTAAAATAATATGTTCTGCGACCATAACCACGTAGGCTGGTAGGCGTGACTGTGTTTTAAATCAAATAATAATAATAATAAGGATGATAAATACCGAATTACTGTTGGTAGGAGTTGGGTGGTCGACCGATTCGCTCAAGACCGGTTTTTTCTTCTTTACTATAAAATACCAACCTTTCGTTATAATTATATGTGTATTGGTGTATTATAATATATAAACATACTAAACGTACTAAATAAATCCATAATACTGATCCTAATAATTGCACTTAATTGTTAAGGCTAAGCTTATATTAACACCCGAGGGATATCTGCAGAACCGTGTATTTTTCCCGTCAAGACAGTAGTCCGGCATGACGACGAATATGTTATTATTATTATAAAACGATTATATTATAATTTTTAACTCTGATGGTGTACAATATTGATTGACTGTGAAATGCGTGATCTAAGTGATTCTGCATTTTTAATGATGTCATGAAATCATAATTCATATATCGTAATGCCCGCCAGCCAGGCGCCGGTCATCGCTTCATCCAATGGTTAAAATTATGTACTGAGACGTAGTCCGACATAAAGTACCATAGTTGTACTTAATATGTAAAAATAAGTAAAATATTATGTGAAGCGTACATATTACATAATCTATCTGTATAATATTATGTTTTGAGTTGAAAATTACACGGAGATCGTACGGTTGTTACTTATCACGGTTAAATTATCCACTTGGCTTTTACGACATAGTAATATATTTTTCCATTAGGTATACAACCAATAACTTTAACGATAAAATATATGTAAGTACCTGCATTAACGAACAACTATATAACAAAAGTATAAAACTAATATGAATAGGTCATACTGTCATAGGAATAATATTATTATGAACACAATACTGAACATATTGTGATGCTCATTATAACGGTAAATTAATTAAACTTTTTATAATTTATCACCGGAAATCTTCCGAACACTAATTTTATTGTTTACAAAATAAATGAGCAGAATGCAGAACATTAAACCATTTTCAAACTAGCAATCTTGCATTACGAAAAAAAATGTAAAATTGATAAAATATATTATAGAATACTGAATAATACAGGAATATTATTTTCATTGATAAATCAGTAATTAATAATTGGCAAACTTTTGACCATCTATCTAAATGTTAAGTATCTGTGTAAAGTGTCAACTATATAAAATAGTAGATGTTTACACTTGAATATTATTATATACCTACTTCCTAATATAATTTACGATAGGTTATAAGTTATAAACTTATAACATAATATGCCTATGTATAGGTATATATTCTACAACATATTTTAATATTAGACTTTTTCCTAACATAAATTCGTACAATTCTTTTAAAGCAAAAATTGTTTATGTGATCATATTATGATATGATACCTATTATATTACATATATTAGTTATATTATTAATATAACTAAAATAAATATGCATGAATCAATCGACCGACGATTTTTTTTTTCATAATGTACTGGACGTTGAATTACGACCATACAGAGATCCACTAGATAGAGCATGTTTATTTCATTATGACTTAGGCGAGAGACAACACGTATTGTGTGAGTTCACGCAGTAAATGTATCTATAAATTAGGAAGTGAGCCGGACAGCCATTACGAAAACATTTATTCAGTTTTTCTGAACGCGACACCAGACACCATGCACAGCAAATACTATATATTATATTATATATATATCTACACTTTAAGCATGACATGTTGAGCGTGTATGAGTTCAATGAGATTCGAAAGCAGTATTTGAAGAAACGCGAATTGCAATGTTGTGAGAGTCCCTTAGTCATCATACGATGGTTTTTTTGTTACTCAAGTTCAAAATTGGATTCCCATCGGGTGTGAGTGCGAAGAGGTGGTGGTAATGGCATGAAGATGATCGCGAGTACGAAAAATATTGCAAACTGCATATTATAATATTAAATATAGCTATACCGGGACGGATGTATATGTCGTACGCATAATCAGTTCCGAATTTATCGGGGGTGCGAGGGGTGAAATGCATCTCAAGGCTGAGTTTGTTTTAAGAGCCTATCGGGTGGTTTCCTGCAATTTCTAACTTTGTAAAATGATAAATTGTAAATAATATTGAATACCTAAAGAAAAAAAAAGTATTTTAAGGAATTACCCACTACCCGTTTATTTAAACTAACTCTTATGGAATCAGTTTTATCTCTATATAATTTTGACTTTTTCAAGGAAAACATGAGGCACGAGGTACCTAGTCGAAAAAATTCTTTTTTAAAACCATCTTCACTTTTATCAAACACCAACAAAAATATATAACTAATAGGTACATCAAATTAATCATAAATAACAATTTTTTATAAGGGGTCTTCAATACTATTAGTTGCACCTCGGTCCCCGGCCCTCTGAAACTCAAATCCGGCACTTCGCGTTTAGTACCATCTGCGTGACACGATAATTATATGAAGTTATAAAAAAGTATATAAGTGTGATAATTTGTCGTGGCATGTGTATAACGGCTATAATGATAATTGAACCGTTTCATACAGCAAGACGTATATATCGCACAGACCCACAAACACACTATATTTATAATTATGATTGTACCTATAGTGCGTGGGTATAGTTGACTAGTAAAACAGACTTTTATAACTCTAAACTCGTTACATTACATACGAATATTCGACGGGATTGTAAAACGACGACAACGATCTTGCGTCCCGTTCGAAACGAATGCAGATCTAATATATTATTATTATTATTATTACAAGCGGTTGACCGGCACCGCTCACGCGGGTTCCATTATAATAATTTGTAACACACAATATTATATGGCTGCAAAACGTGTGACGAATGAAAAAATAGAAAATAAAAACGTGCGTAAATTATTATAATTAGTCTGTTGACCCGCGGTGGCGGGTCATCTGCAGCACAACCGAGGCGTCGTTCTCGATCACATGTTGTATAAATACTTATGTACCTACGACCTACGTGTTGCGTTTTTCTCCGCAAATATAGCTTCTATAATAATATGTATACCTACGTTGCATATATATATATATATAAACTAGGTATAATATATACTTATTACTACATAATAAGACTGCAGATATTGGGTTTAAGGACGAACTTTCAATAGGAGCGTTTTGTATTCGGATCGACTCGCTGCAGGATGCCCGAAAATCTTGAAATGTGCTGTAAACATTTTTTTTTACTTCATCATAAAAATAACTTTGTGGGTATATGATTATATGAATGTAGGTTTATAACTTCCTATATCAGACATGCTTATCATTCGAATCTTCCTACCACCCTCGTCTTGCTCGTGATATGCGCTGCTTCCTGTATCCTGTCCCACTCCTTTAGCCTCTCCTACGATTCATCTTCACATCTGTGTCTTGCCGACTGCCGAGGCACGACAACGAAACTGACTGTTACTTGATTCAAATCAAAATCATATATATATTATATATATATCCTATACTTACTATCAATGCTATCTAATTAGAATCAAAAAAATTTATATTCACGATTTTACCAATGCCACAATATAAAGTAATAACTGACCACATTGAATATAAAATTAACGCAGTATAATGTACATTGTATACTGTTGACAAACGCATAAAATAATTTTTGTTCATAAATTTAATTTTGAAAAATAAATAAAATTTATTTATTCATGTATATTACAACTATAATATATAAGTACCTCGACTAACTTAAGGTGTATATATTTTTTCAGAAGTGTGCAGGGAAGCAACGAAATGCGTAAAATAGTTTTGTTGTTTGTGATAGCCGCATTGATGGTGGCTGCTTTCGGCGTCGTACCGACAGCTGCGAAGAAACAAAAAGAGGACCGCGGTGGCATGACGTCCACTGACAATAAAGGCAATGACGTCAGTGACACTGTGGCGGAGGTGGCCAACGAATACGACAGCCAACGGTTTCCGGTGATGTACACGATGGACGAGTCCACGGCGGCCACGCCCGAACCGGCGGCGACGGCCAAAACGCCGACGAAGCAGTCTTCGAGCAAGCAGCACAACGCTAAACTATTGAACAGGTTGGGCATGAAGAGGGTGCGAACCTCCAGTGGCAGTGCCGGTGACAACAGCGGTGCCAACCATCACCGGAAACGCTTGGCCAGCCAGTCGAGGAGCAAGTACGCCGCGGACGGCAAAGGCGGTTCGGATTCGCAAATGTTCATCGTCAAGTTGCCACCACATTCACACTTTTACGACGACGGTTCGGCCGTCCACCAAAGGCTGGGCCAGTCACACCAGCAGGTACCTTACAAGAACATGAACACAGTGCCCGTGGGATTCGTGTCCAACGGCAAACCTGCCAAGGTGTACCACTGGAACCTGCCGACCATCAAGCACGCGCTCAACGGCGGACGTTACAAGGGCGTCAACGACATGGTCACGATGCAGCAACAGCAGCAGCAAATGCAACAGCAGATTCACCACATGCAGCACGCCCAGGCCGGTGACTTCGAACTGCCGTCGTCGTCCAGTTCCAAAATCTTGCCACGCCGTACGCTTTACTACAAGCCCCGAGGGGCCGGAAAACCGGTGAAAAAGTCGTTCGTCAACAACGGAAAGCCCAACGGATTCTACGTGGTCAGCAGCAAGAACTCGGCCGCGGTCGTACCGCAGTACCACAAGATCATCAAAGCGTACTACGGTAGCGCCGACGATTAATAGGTGTACGCCAGCAACTGTCGTCGACCACCCGTCGCCCAAATCATCGATCGCTACGCGTGAGTTGTCCGCAATAATTATTTTATCGTAATACGCGTGTATCTATATTGTGTATGCCTTATATAGACTGTCTAGGCCTGTTGGAAAATCTCGTATACTTGGTCCGAAAGTGTTTTTCAATTTAAAAAAAAAAAATAGCAATGGCACACCAAATATATTTTTATAGTGTCGTTTTTTTTTTTTAGCGAGAGCGTGACCCGTGTTGGTATATGATAATAAAGATTTTTTTTTCCATCTTGAAACATTTTCACCGTAACCGTAAAAAATTATTCATAAATCGTCACGCGTGGGTGTGCAGCTGCGTGTTGCAGCCGTAAATCCGCGCTGTGCTTACTCGGCGCATTATTATATACCACCCACAGTCCACACGTTTAATATTATAATATTATGACATTATATTGTACACATAGTGACCCGTCGACGTTTAAGTGACGAATCGTTATTCGTAACGTTTACACGGTTAACACGTCTTGACGTCGTCGTGTACGATACATGCGACGACAATATATCGCAGCGTTATAAATTATTTACGCGATAATATATAATATGTACATTATATATAGGTAATAGGTATCTGGTATATAGGCACGGAGGGTATTAGCGAGTCGGCGAGTTTAGTATTCTGCCGCAGTCCATCATACCGTCCGTATATAAGAGGCGACACGTCCGCAATGTCGGTATTTATGCCTCGGTTTCTTCCCCCTATATACAGTCTTTAGCCAGTTATATTATTTCGATATAACACTGTATGACATTTAAAAAGAAAACCGCTCGACCGCGTCAAACGGTTATGTAAATAATAATATTATACCAACGATTTTATCGTCTCTGTAAAAAGATCATACCCGTACTCTATAGTAGGTACTATACACATTACACATCATTACTCAACGCTATTATTATTATACTGTTATAAGTACGCGTTAACTATATTATTATGTAAAATATATAGGTATATCGATTTTTCATCCGAAAATCTAACTAGGTATGCTAATCGCCGTCTGTCTAAATAACATTATGAGTCAATTATTCTATTATATTTTATTAAATAATAATATAATATAATATTAATTGTCTGCGATTTTTCGAGAGTTGCACGTGGCAATTACGATTCAGAATGCGGTGTGAGGACAAACTCACTGTATATACTCAAGAAACACGAACCCGTTTCGTTTTGCACCAGTTAGCTGCTCGTTTATTCGCATTCATTATTTTTTTTCATCTAATGCCTTTTACAATGTTGTATTTATAATACAAGGTACTTAACTATACGTCAAATATTACATTACCACCTATTTGATATAATGGTTTATTTGTGTCCGGTTGAAATTGGTTAACGATTTTTAGCGCTAGCGCAATAATAATAATAATGCATACACTCGCAGGTTTCAAGAATATTCGATACCGACCATTTTTATAAGGAGTTCAATATAGGCAATTTTCTAAGTCCTTGTCGTGTAAATTTGCGTGTGCGTAGTAACTAGACAATGATCAATTAGTAGTAGCGTAAAAAAAAATAGCGGAACGCTCCCGCACGTGCACACGCGCATGCTAATAATACGCGATAACTAAATAAATATTAATTTTTTCTATGTATTAAAATATCAACCATTTGGTAATTGTATTAACTAACCTAGTTAATATAGTTACCCGTTAAAATTTCTGAAAACATATATTTGATTTCGTTAAGAAGTTTACATGAAATCGACTTTCTTGCGTTTTGAAATTATTTCTACTACTTGCTATTAACGTTTTTAAATTCTTAATATTCAAAATTTAAAAATCCAATTCCAAAAAAAGTGAAAAAGTCGTTTTCAAATAAACTTCAAGACAAATATTCATTTTTAATGATTTCACAGTTCAAATATTTTTCCAAAAAAATATCCGACACCAATGGTACCAACTATCCATCCTAATTTCGGTACAATTTATATTAGGCAGGTCTATATAGGTAGAAACACGGTCTGAATTCAATCCCCTTAAGACAGAATATTATATAAACGTTACAGACATTACAGTATTTTACAGGTTGAATTTCGACAGGTATATCGTATATATGTATAAAATATTCGTGTATCATAAATGAATAACAATTTAAACGTAATGTAGGTACCTAGAGTTCATAAATCTCGCGATATGTAAATAGTTTTTATCGTATGGTTAAAATAGCTTAAAAAAAACTCTCTGCGTCCTAATAAGCTCATATATCTACATTATACCAAACAACAAAAATTGTAAAATCATATAAAACCAGCACCAATGAAATAAGCCATCCGGAAATATCGTTTGTCTGCTATAATATCCCACAATGGATTTATTATTTGTAGCCTACAAATACACAAAAATACACAAAAACCACCGGTCTAAGCAGTAATTTTCATTTTAGTCCGACAGAACATCTTACAGGTGTTTCAACAGCAATAACGTGTACAAACCAAAATCGATTATTATCGAACATATTATTACACAATTAATATATTTTAATTCACACTCTATATTTTGACATGGTAATATGTCCAACACATTTTAAAGAAGTCGTAGTATACGGGGTGATCCATTTAATGCAAGACAGTACAGTTATTTCAGAATACAATAATGTTTTTAAAAATGTTAATTTTACATATTTTTAAGTCGTGACAAAAAACCATTTTTATAAAAAGATTACATTTTTTATCGTTATAATTTTTTTTAGTTTTTTTTCTCTCTTAAATGACAACATATAAATTTTGAATTTCATATTCCGAAGCAGAATATTATTCGGAGTATTTCGATCTATTATTAAATATATCGGACAAGTAGTTATCATAATATTTATGATAGAATACCAGGATATCAGGATTGATAATTAATGATAAAAAATAATAAAAAATGGTAAAATATATTTCCTAGAAAAATAATGAGTGACTTTTACGTTAAGGTTAAACGGATCACCCGGTATTACCGGGTACCCAACTCATATTATAGACGTGTATATAATATGATGTGATTGTGACGGACGCGTTTCCAACGTATCGTGTGTTTAACCCGGTTAGTATCGGACGCGATGTAATTACGTATGTATAATGTATAATATAATATATACATAAACGTAAACCCTTTAAAAGGAAAAAAAAATAATGATATTCATATCGTTACGGATCTCGAGCGCGTGTAGTTTTCTCTTAGGCGGTAAACCGGGCCCCGAAAGAAAAATATTATTTTCATGTTTTTTAATTTTATTTTTAGAACACGCGAGCATTAAGATTATATTAAAAATAATGTTATTGTCCTGACGCCGCCGCTGGCTCGGTGTACAATTATTGTTTCTCGTCCACTAAATTCTACACACACACACACACACACACATGACACACACGATACACACACGCAGTTTATGTGCATATACGTATATATTTTATGTATAATATACGCATAACCGTGGCCGCGGCGAGAGGGTCACCATTCCGTGAACTTTATAATAATATGTTGTATACTGATATTCTGATATTTCACGCCTAGCGCGCTAACGGTACACCGGTGCATATTTACCGGTTTGAAAAATTGAGAATTAAGGAAAAAACATCGGGTTCTACGTACAATTGTGTCAATAGCCTGTGTGATATCACATAAATACATTAAATATTATTCCGCATTCGAGTACGGCGTAGATACCGGAGTGCGTAGTAATAGGCGCACTGCTTGCACGTTGACTGTTTTCGACGCGTGTGCACACAATATATTATTTCAAATGATCAAGTTTAAAATATTTCGTTCATCGGTCGGAAAAATTCACGGACAAAAAACTCAACAACAAATATCTTGTCTGCTGTACGCCTGTACCCAATAACCAAAAAAGATTTACTTTTTCTAACGCTTGTCACTTAGCTTGCGGACGTCATCGTTCATCAATATACGATTTTTACGCGTTAAAATTAATATGCACACATTAGACCGTCGCGCCCATATTAAGTTGTCTCTGTATATTGCATGTTTCACGAGGTTTCTCTCGCGGTGCTGACAGGTTACAAATTATATACATTTCAATAAGATAGGTAGATATCTTTTTTTTTTAAGTGTATTTGCAGCTCGCAGATGTCTAGCGAGCATTCAGTGCGTACGTTCGGTTTATTAAATCGAAAACCCTCGGAAAAATTATCGGTTCACGATATCCATTAATTCTAGATACCACACGTGAAGTGTTGCAACGTTGTGTCCTAAATATAGACACTAATAAAATATATATATTCATACGGCATACACAATATATAATGGAAATGGAATAATTTAATTTGATGTTTGGTATGCGTTTATTTTCTGCTGCTCCAGTCGCGATGTATAGGAAGAATCAATTTAATGTGTTTATATAGCATTATATAGTGCCTTTTTATCAAGTCACTGACCGGAAAATGTGATTAAACATATTTTTCCACTAACCCTTGTGTGTGTTTTTTTTTAAATACAGGAGTTGGAGTGCGCACGCGGCCGTAACAAGTGTTCAACAAGTTACGTACACTGGACCGTTTCAAAAAAAATTTAACTTGTATTCTTTTTCATGTTACGTACTTATAAAATTTTTCTAGAATGTTGTATTTTGTATATATCGCGATTCGTGAAGTAGTTTAGTTTACATATTATATTACAATAAGTAGGTACTTATTTATTTTATATCCAATCAAACATCACTATATACATTTTGTACATACATAGCGTATATTAACATTATTTTATAACTCGTTTAATTATATATATAATGTAATTGTAATACATCTATATATATATTTTATATATATGTTACGCTCAAATTATTGTGTATCAGACTGAACTAACATAATACGTTTTACGCCTTTTTTATTTTGTATTGTAAATGCGTCAATTCATTGTAATCATATGTACAATATATTATGCATATATAATATTATAATATAATAAATGAATATTTTTTTTATATATATATAGTGCTATTTTATTATTTTCCTATATCTACAAGTTACATCTCAGTTACATATACCATAATATTATATCGTTTTGTAAAATATCGATTTTCAGCAGCATTCGCAAGTATGCAGTGTAGTATTTTATGTTGACCATATTTTTTTAATTTATATAGTAAAAAAATAGATACTGACTGCAGCATTAAACCAATTTAATATAATCTCTCTAACTGGAGTCTTGCAATCCACAATTTGGATACCAAGGTATGATGTCCCATGTCCTCTTAAGCGCACGCCATTGTTATTTTGTTCGAAATTCCTGCCTCATCCCGCTGCGTGGTCTGTTTAATTTATTTGCAAACAGTTCGCTGCATCTCGACGCAATTCCGTCACCCCATCATGATTGGCGGAAAAATTTAAAAAATCCATTAATATTGGAATAAGAAAAAAAAATGAAGATACGCGCGCAATCTTTTCAATAATTGTAATCGCCAAACCAATTTTTTATTCTAAAAGACCAACTACAGCATGCAGTGGAAACCGATGACCACCAGTGAATCCTTTTCACGGGACGTGAGCCTATACGACCTACACATTATGTAGCTATATATGTTATATAATCAAGTATAATGTATATACTTGCTTTGGCAGTGCATATTATACTAAAACTGGAACGATATTGATTCATAAATGATTCATATATGAATGACTGCTTTAGATCCTAGTGCTTTTTAAAACAATCCAAAGTCCTTGTAAAATTTAAATATGCAATATATTATAGAGTATAGGCAATGTATTCTCCAAAGCGCCCACCAATTTATTTTCGTCCAGTTATAAATAACAAGGTTATATATGCTTTATATTATATATAGATACTCAGTATAGACTATACATACCTCCATCACGGTCGTCCCAATTAATCAGTTTATCATTATTTATCAGTGAAATACATTTTCATAAGATGTGTTGGAGTGTTGTCGAATGCTAATAGGCAGTCTTCGTTGATAAAATAACCAAACTATACAAAAAAAATATTATATTTTTTCTTCACATTGAAATAAGTTTTATAAATAACACACATAATTATATTATTTTAATATTGAAAATTTAATAATGATAGGCCTACTCGTTATTGAATATCTCAAACGGTTTTGTCTACCCCAAAAAAGAAGAAAAAATTCGAACGTGCTCGGTCCATCCACAGTTCCACACTAATTCAGTATTACAAAATTACTGCAGTACTGCAATATATTATAATATATTATATTATATATATGTATATTATGTTTATGTCGTAGCCACTTCGCGAAATCGTTCTTTCCATGAAATGATAACCATTTCATGAAATAGAAACGGATTATTTATACTTCATGAAATTCGAAAATATTTGACAAAATAGTCACTCCAATTTAACATAATGTATTTATTTTCACGATCTAGTACTGGTCGTTCGCTTTTTGTACTGAAATAGAAAATTTATCGCATACTTAAAGTTTGATTATATCCACTATTATTTATTTAAAATATTTATCGATTACTAACTTATGACTTCTACAATACCATAGTAGGTACAAGATTGTATAAACATAAATTTAAGTTATTTTTATCTAAATGTAACTTAAATTATTATACATACCTAGTATATTTATAACTATTTATATCATATTAATATATTATTATTCGTATTTTAATCATTTTTCATTTATTATAACAGGAAAATAGGTTGTGACAACGACTGTTCCATTTTAAACTATTTTAAAAACAAACACATCTTTTGGTTTGACAAGCACTTTACATAAACATATTACATAACTTGGGAATCCCTGACCTCCAGATACAATATTTGGACAGTGTCACGCAAGGTTAATTATTTTTGTTTGTTAACCTGTTAAACTAAAATAAAACTTTCAGTAGCTGTATACTTCCAAAATGTAAGACCATACGTGTTGTCCAGTGTACATCTCATTTATTTCTTCAATAATGACAGCAATCACGCGAGCTGGGTCCGATGGCCCTCTGTCAATTTTTGGAACGGAAATTGTGATGCAGTCATTAATTTTGAACCATGGAATTGCGGTATTGCTAAGCCGTATCAAAAATCAAAATTTAATTTACTATATATGATAAATTTGTACTTATATTTAAGTACAAGTAACATTTTTTAAAAATGTTTTGACTTATATCAAAACTAATAAATATCATCTACACATTTCAGATAGTCTGGTAATTGCAGTATAATAATGGTATAGTAGAATATAGACAGTATTTATTGTATTTGCCATCGGCATGTGGTTAATATTGTATATAATCAAACTAGACGTGTGCGATAAATTTTCTATTTCAATACACAAAGTGAACAACCAGTACCAGATTGTGAAATAAATTACACGATGTTAAATTGGAGTGCCCACTTCATGAAAAAGTGACCATTTGGTGAAATATTTTCGAATTTTGCAAAGTGTAAATAATCTGTTTCCATTTCATGAAAATATCGATTTCGCGAAGTGGCTACGACATGTAATATATATCTATATAAAGTTTCTATGTATATAATCGAACATGGCCAGATTGACTTACTGACTGATTTACTGAAACATAAATCCTAAACTATGATAGCTAGGGATCTGATATTTTGAAAGTACTTTCGTACCACCATGTGATGAAGCACCAAGAAAGGATTTTTCAAAATTCACATTTAAAGAGGTGCTCATAATACAAGGATTTTGAGATTCACGATGGAAATTAAAATTTTTTTTTGTTTATAATTGGTTGCAAATATTCACAGATAATAAAAGTAATAGTAGAAATATTATTACTTTTTGAACATAAATGGTTGTCATTGGTTACTTGGGCAGATGAAGTAAAAAACATGCATCGAAATCAAATCGCTGCATTTATAGCCTCGAGTAAAGAAATTATATACCTATTAATACAAAATATATGATAGCATTTTTTTTATAAAACGATTCTTCTATATTATATTTGTCGCAAATATACTTAAAAACAACTACACCGACTTTGACGAAAATTTCAGTGATCATTCTTATAGTGATAGTGAGAAAGTTTAAGAGTAGTTTGAACCACATTTGAAAATATACCAAGAGCTATAATATCTTAGCTGAGGTACACTAAAACCGAGATACACCGATATAACGCCATATTATATATTTATTAATTTTTTTCCGCGAGCCAAGTCGGATTAGTATTTGTAGCTAATATTTTATGTACTGTTGTGTATCAAAGTTCAAATTACATAATAGCCAAATCCCGCGTTACAAAAAAGTACAATCAGTTTTATCTCAAATTTTTAAGTAAAATACATTATACGTCTCTATAAGAGTCTAATAGAGTAATGAACTCAATAAATGGAAATATTTTAGACATGTATAAAAGTATAGACAGATTATATTTCAGGAAGTTGTAGTTTCTTGTATCACCGCCACACTCGACCACTATTCGTGCATTATGTATTTATTTATCTATATTCTATGCAAATATTCACTATATATAGTACACCCATGATTTTCTATTTAATTTAACAGTTCTTAAAAATTACTGCGATCCACTGCATGTAATATATCAATAAAACTAAAATAAAACGATGAAAATACTTTTAAAAATTATACATACCGTATGGTATAATAAACAATATTATGCATTTAAAAAACATTTTAATGGCGTGGTGGACAAATAATATAAGTCCTAGTATTTTCGTCTGTTGTTTAAAAACATAATTGATGCAGTGGGTGCATTGGGCCATTGAGGACGTCCCACGCGGGCCTGTCTGACCCAAAAAATCAAATTCCTGACTAAAAAAAATAAAACATTATAATAACAAGTCTCTACCACTGCTCATATACCGATACGCTTGCGGCTACATAATATGGGATAACTCGGAGACCGCGATTGTATGTTTCACGATCATTTTTATTATTTCAATTATTTTTATTTTCTCCTTACAAAATCTACAAATCCTGCCAGACAACAAAACGATACTTCGTGCTCGTGACACTCGTATGTCATATCATTACCAATTACACTGATGTCTCAACCAAATATTTTTTCATTACTTATATTGATATATCTATAAAACAAAAAGTATATCTAAATTTAAATAACAAAAAAAACATAATTTTGTATCTCCACCAAAGTATTATTTATTATTATTATATATTTATTAATTAATAAATACCTAGCTAATTATTTAATCAATTATTGATCATCTCCAGTCTATCTATTTATAACATTGAATTTTCATACTTAACTATCAATGAACTTATAGTATTATTACGTTATTGTCCGTCAAACATGGAACGTATAAAATATAATATTAGGTAGGTAGTAGGTACATTATATACTATATTATACAGCCAAATGGAAGACTCTCAGTCAAAATGTTATATTTTTACATAATTGTAAGTAGGTACTTTTTAATATCACATTAATATAAACTAATTCAGTACATTCAAAAACGATTTTGTTAAATATTATTTTAATTTTGATTGTTAAAAATATTTTTTTAAATCTACATTTTAAAAATAAAAAACTACCTATATCAATTATTCTACAACGACAATACACAATAATATTTCATATTTATATATATATGTTTTACTAAAAACTGTCCTACGGCGCATTACGTGACCATCTCACCAAGGTTTTACTTGTACTTAACGTTTAAACTTATACTTCTTATACACACACAACGGCTACACACATCACCATAAATTATAAATACCGGAATAGGTGTAAGGATGTATGTATCTAATTCTACAAGGAACCAGTGAATAATATCTCCAATACTGATTGGTGACTGATGTGTCTTACCTTCATATGTCATCCTGATGCGTAATCTTCGACAACGATGAAGCTCTCGAAGACACTAAAATAATCGTTCAGTCATAATAATATCTGTATTTTTTTTTATATACATTTTTAAATCAATTGCTTTAAGAAATTGAATCAATTTTTTTAAATTTTTATTTGGCATATTTTTTCCGGTTACCGACATACATATACATATATTTTATATTACAATATAAAAATGTAAGATATTCCTGAAAGTTGTGGACACATAAATAATGAACGAAATAAACATTTATGCATAAAGAGTATTGTAAAATATCATATATTATGTTATAAAATACGGATAGGAAAAATAATACAAGTCTCATCCAATGTAATTATGCTTAATCCATTATTTTCCAAAGCTTTTTCTATTTGAAAAAAGAACATTTTTAATTTAACGAAGGTACGTTGTATATACTTGTATTGTTAGGTACATAAAATGTATAATTTTCGATTGGGTGGCGATTTATGAAATAGGGAAATATTGTAGCAGTAATTAATAATTTATTATATACCTACAAATTTGTGAAAGGTGTATAACACGACTTCACCCGAAAAAAATGAATAAAAATACAGGACTATTTCATTGTATCTAGGTTCTAGTGTACCTTAGTTCACGAATTTATTGTCATTGGTATCTACCTCACTTTTTTAACTAAATTAGTAATAACCAAGATAGACAATCCACCTGTGGTGGATTGGATAAAGCACTTGGTATATTTTCGAACTTGGTTCAAACTACTCTATACAATTTTCTGATAACTCTAAAAACTATCTCTGAAAATGTCAAAATAAGTATTTTTTGTGTCTTTAATAATATAAGGTGTACCAAAAAACATAAGGACATAGCATTTGAATAACAATTAACAATAAATATAATATAATTTTATTTTAATTAAAAATAAACACATAGCAACGCGTGGCGAGTTGATTAGTGTATGCAAATTTATTTATTTTAATTTCTTTTCTGTAATCAATGGAAACCCTGATCATTTATAAACAAAAATATCGGGTAAATGGGTAACGCTCTACTGTACAAAAGATGCATAAAAAATCACTGTGATGGATGTGTTAAATTTGAGTTCATAATAATCATTGTATAAGCTTTTTACCGATTGAAAGATTTTCTATCGGCAATAGTTGAAAAAATTAATTAAACTCGAATTTTTTTTATGCCTAAAAACAGTTGAAATAGAGTCACAATATTTTGAAGTGTAATGGTGCATAGAAATTTCTAATATAAACATTCAATGAAAAATTCATGTATATTCTGTTTTTTCTTTTAGAGTTACACTAAAAAAAAAATAATTTTTTTTTCAAAAACTGGTTTAAAAATATAAGTTTTTCCTTAATTTTTTGTTTGATTTGTTTGATCCTGACGCTTTTTAAAACTATTGAGCATTTTTACTTTTGACCCCCCACAGTTTTCTTATACCAGAAAAGATGCTGTCAGAAGAAAATTGAAGCATTTTTTCTGTCCCAAAAGGTGAAGAATTACACGAAAAATTTTTTTTTTAAAACACTTCTGTTGTAAAATCAATACATCCATTGCTCCACTCAGAATCTAAAAATTATTCGATTTTCGGGTAGCCAAAATTAAAATCGTTGTGTGAGCCATTCTAGCAACCTATAGCCGTTCAAAAGCGAAGTTTAAAACGCCTTCTGAGTTTCAAGGAATCTATTGATATAACTTTTATTGAATTCGGTCTCGCAGTTATTCTGAGATCACGGCTGTAGCCGTTTTTAAAAAACTGATTTCACTTTTTTGTATATATACTCTGTTCAAGTTTAAAAACGTAGTCGCCGGTCAACTTGTGTGTAGGAGCATGGCAATACTACACGGCAGATATACAAATAATTGACTGGGTGAGGGTGATAAACGGGTGTTGCCTGACTGCGGCCCGACGAAAACTGGTAGCCGCCGACTAGGTTTCTTAACTTTAACAGAGTATAGACATATTTTTATATCACTGTTTAATATCTATAGATGACTAGGTATATGCATTTGTACCTGGTTATATTAAATGAAAAATTCATACAATAGTTTAACGGAAAAATAACGTTTTCCCATACATAACCACAAGCTGAATTTAGATTCATGTATGTATAATATTATTTATTACATACTTATTCATCTATTTTGATTTTTGACCGTTACACAAATTACATGGACAGCTCTTATATGAATATAATATTATATACCACCATCGATTAGACGAGTTTATTACAGGATGTCAGAGTGTCTCGTAAATGGAAGTTTTCTGAAAATTTGAAATCGTTGAATTATTATGATTTATGATTTGTCGTCGTGGCATAATGTCGTTATACTCTTACATAAATTATAATCGTGTCTGCAAAACGCTGCATGTTACCATACCAGGGACAGCGGCCGAGCAAGCGCAGGAAAAGAGTATAATAGTATTAATATTTAATATAGTAGAAGTAGTAATAATAGTATTATCATTATTATTGTATAAATGAACGTGGTTTACAAGAAAACCACTAAAAATGATTGATTGCCCGGAGTGCCTTCAGAGTTCAGATTGGCGTTATTGGATATTATACAATATTATAATAGGCATGCGCGTGTGAAATATCGTAAAACGAAATATACGCGTTTATACGCCTATAGATAGAATTATTAAATAGCTAGTTTTCTATGAGTTATTGTGCGTCATGTAGAGGTCGCGCCGCCGTCAGAATTATAGAGGGACCTACCTGCAGACTTCAATAATTCTACGTAGAGACTTCAGAATTTATTTTATACAAAAGTATGAAAACTATAGAATATAGTAAGTTATCATACGCGGACATACCTATAGGTGTGTGACATGTCACGTGTGTACGGTGCATATGTATATCGTCGTGCGGGTGCGGGATTGTGCGACCCTTCGATTAAATCTTTCAATCGGTATAATACAGCACACCTGTTTTCACCTGAAACTTGAAAGTCCGCCGCGTTTTATTTGGTCGTATGTGTATTATAGCACGCACGCGCGGACGTTTATGGAATTAATAAATCCATATGCTATGCATGTGTTGTATTATAGGTATATAATATATAGTAAATTATTATTTATATTGGTTATATCTACGCGCACCTATTGTCTGGTAAGGAAGAAGTAGAAAAAGAAGAAGAAGAAGACGACGAGGAAGAGTTCCCTCGTTGCCACACGCCCATTGTGTGAAACCAGGTGCCCCCGATATCAGTATCCGATTGTTTTTCATCAACCGATAACAATATAGGTATGCACATAATATTATTATATTATATTCTTACATATTTATACAACCGTACGCTGTTGACGTTTTGAATTCACCGCATGATGGGAAAAAACAAACATTGAATACGATTTTACACTAACACAATTTTTTTTGTTAATTATTTCATTAGTTGTGCCAGCTGCAGTTCAATACAAAAAATAAATATGTATTTGCTTTTAGAAAATAACTCTTTGATGTTTTATTGTTATAATTGAAAACAAAAAAATCACAGTTGAACCACAAAAAATAATAATGCCGATATAACACTGATGTCTACATCATATTTCTTATAACAAAACGTAGGTGTATACATTAACTATTATTTACATAATCTATTATTATTATTTTTATTATTGTTATTACAATACTGTCTAGTAAAATCCGCGTTCTGTTGTTTTTTATATTTACCATCCTTAAAAAATGCGCAACAGTTAACGGGAAAGATAGCCTAAAACCATAATTAAAATAACTTGATAATTATTTTTCTTCTTTTAATTATCTAGTATGTTTATACAATTGTATATGCTAAAACCAAATAAAATTATCATCTATACAATATTAATTTATAAATAGCTGGTAACTTAAAAAAAGATAGTGGTTTCATTACATATTATCTAGTATAGGTATTATACTATATTATTCTACAGACAGATATCCTAAAGGTCTAAAGGTATGGGTAGTAGTTACACCTATGTATATTGTATTATATGAATATGAAAATTTACAAAACATTGTTTATCCTATGTATCTGATGTATTCATATAAGTTAACAATAAAAATTGTCAGTATAAAAACGTACAAATGTTAAGGTAAAACAAACTGCACAGATTTTCTGTTTAATAATAATATTATAATGCATACGGCTCATACGAGTATTTTAATGTATACTTTACAGAATTATATCGTTTATATTGTTTGCAAAAATATCAGAAGAAACATTGTTATGCATCAATTATATATCAGTTTGCGTTTTACGTTTTTCCAAGTCAAATGGATCCAGCACAAGAGATCCAAGACACATATATACACACACTGCACAGAAGTTTTACAATGAATAACTGAATACAATACCTGTCTAGTTGTCGGCATTTTATTTGTTTCCATATAACGACATGATGTAACATTGTATCTCCAAAGATTAGTAATTCTAAAATAACGAATGCAAACCACATGATTTATTTGATGCAAAAAAAACCGTATAATCGTTGTAACTTGCAGACTTCACTCAACATTATATGTAGGTATACCTAATTTGTATACAAGTATAAAAGTATATATTATGTATAATTTGTATAAATTTATATATTTAGTATTTTACATATATGTAGGTATATTGTGGTGAATGATGGATACGCATGGTTAAATTTAAAACAATTATTTAGGTCTATGCTTTAATCGAAATATCAATATTTTCAAATTATATAGATAATTCTCATTCTGCTTTATCCTATCGTTATTTATATATCTTTTCTTGCCATTTTTAATTTCTATAGCTTAAAATAACGATTAAATAGGAGGTATTCATTTAAGTTATAAGTTTTTAGGGGGCTTCTAAAATCACTAAATTCTTTGTACAATAATACGTTCTTTACTTCGGATGAACTATAACAAATAGTTTCCATTTCAGAATTCTATACTCGTTATCTGACGTCATCGTTGCAATTCGCGTTAATGCATCATCGATATGCGAATCGTTGACGAAGAAATGATATTCTTATACCTAATCGCTATTTGTTATTGACTATTGTCGTACCTATATTAAACTAGTTTTGTGATCGAAAAAATAGTTTAATTTTGCCAAACTAAATAATATAATATAGGATTTTTCCCATAAAGAGGTTGGTACTTTCTTTGGTACCAACCTTTGCTCTAAAAAGTTAATACGACATATTATTACGACATATTTATAATTTATTTTTATTTTTATTTTGTATAATTTTACTTGTGTCTGTGTATACGAAATTTTTTTCAATTTTCAATTTTAAGCGTGGTTTCTGGTAAATAATTGGATCTATTTGGTACTTTTGAGAGTTCAAAATCGAAAATTCTCAATATATTTTTTCAAAAGCTTTGGGGTAAAACAAAAAAAAATTAAGGAATAATGGGTATTTGAACACAACGCACCAATTCTTCGACAAAATCGATTCTTCTTTTTTTGTGTAACTCAAAATCGAATAACTGAAGATACTTGAAAATGTCACCAAATGTTTATATTATTATGTATAGGTACAATATTTTGTATTTACACATTTATAAAATGTTCAAATTGTATAACTAAGGATTAATTATACAAACTACTTAAAAAGTAATAATATCATGAAACATACTTAGTAAATAGTAATATAGGCTGACAGGCTATCTGCTCTCAGAATCGTTTTTGTATACAATAATTTTATATCACTGAATTCAAACTTCACGCACATCCATTACAGATTACACTATTACAGTGGCCCAGTCGGCACTCGACAACCTATACTGTACACCAAAGCAGTACTAACCCACTTGCCCATCTTTTTTAAAAATTAATATTATTATTACAAGTTCAAACGTAATTACAATGTGTATACTGTATACAATATTTATATTATATTCTATTAAATATTTAAACGTAAGTCCTGCCTAATCACTTTAATTTATCATCAATATTTCTAACACCATACAATTATAGAGGTGCGTTAAGTTAGCGAAAAAATTCAATCACATAAGTACATAACCACCTAATGTAATAAATTATTAAAATAATTAACATAGACATACGACAATATAAATACAAGAGTGAATTTAATCACTGTAATTATACGTTGAATGTACATCTTGTATAAATTTGATTGTGATTCTTAAGAAATTTCGTATTAGGTATTAAGATAACGTATTATAATTTATTATTTATAAACGAAAAAATGACAATTCGTCATTAATACCGGCCTAAATTATGTTTATATGTTTAACCTTTACAACATTAATACCAATTAGTGTGAAATCAGATCAAACCCAATAATATGTAGGTACTAATAGTAGTATAATTTTCTCAAACGATGACATAGAAATATGTTGGTCAGGTGATTAATGTATATTTAAGACACGTTACCTACTTACTAACAAGAAATTCATATTTTTGACGTCTTGAGTTTACTTCAACCGTATTTGGCATGTAGTTTGTGTTTGGTTTAGCAACAGCGACCTGCAACTACATTTGATATAAATTAAATATGATCAACATATTTCCCACAAGAATGAACTTTGAATGACAAATTGCCTATATTTTAATTTTTGTGTAGGCTTAAAATTTAAATATCTATCAATATTTTGTGTACCTATAGCGACATATCGGTATAAATATTATATTGTATGTTAGGTTATATAAATGTAAAGACCTATACGATTATACGTCATATAAATATCCAATATCATATTAGTTACTTCGTAAAATTAGAAGAAAAAAAACATCTATTATGTAAGGAAAGAAAAAAATCACAATACATTTTTTTATTCTAAACTCGGAACCGGAATGTGAGATAAATTATACGTACTGCCACATTATACAGTCATACAGGTAGGTATTGACGTACTTTCATAAACACGAATAAAGCATGTTATTTTAGGAACAGTAGTAATTATCAATTATTTATATTAACATAAGATAAGCATTCGTTTAAATGGTAGGTATACGGAGTCCTCAGAACTGGTTATTATAAAAAATAAATTGGATTTTAAATCAAGCGTACAATTTTCCCTAGTATAAGGATTATTAATGTCAAATATAAAGATTATTAGTGTCAAATATAATATAATATGTCAGTATGATGTTAGAATAAATTAACAGTCAATAGATAAATTCTGTATCCATATTGAGTTAACTTTACATAAATAATTACTAAATTCCTGTCTTTTAAACATACGGATTTCATTAATATAATTGATTAAATTATTTAAATAAATAATAGGATATGCAACATGCATCCTATTAATTTAGCACACATCACACATAACGACACAACTCTTTACAATAGTAGGTATTATCATAACTTTCATTTATTTTGTTTTTGGATAGCACACTTACACAGTTACACCTATTTAGAACATTAGAACTGCACTCAAAAAACTACCAGCACCATTTTCAGAAACATTGAAGATACTTCAAATTATAAACATTCATCCAGTAAGTACTGCATCAAATGAAAGGGTTTTTCTTCACCCAAAAGAGTAAAATTTTATCTTAGATCTTCAATGGGTGTAAGTGACTTAATAGTCATAGTGGTAGAAAAAGAAGATGCTGACAAAATAAATTTAGGTGAAGTAGTAGATAGATTTTCTAAACTAAAAAGTAGAAGGTATAAGCTAGAATAGCATAATTAATTTTAAAAACTAATGAATACTGTAACTGTATGGAATATTGTATTATTATTTATTATGATAAGTAAATAAATATAATGTATTCATTTTATTTGGAATAAATTGCATTGATACCTATACCTACTAAATATTGTTAGATCTATACCAAAAGGCAAACAAACTATAAATGAATAATTTGAATTCATTAAAATATACCCTTCAAGAGCTTACCCCATACAAGCGACTTACACACAAACAATATCTGTATTTAATATATTTAAAAATGTGGCCTGACAAAAAAAAATTGGCCTGCTTAAATGTTGACACCCCTATTACAAAACTCAAATGGCGCCCATGCTTGCAGCATAAGTAAATATAAGTCAATACCAACTTGCTATATAAATGTGTAAAAAGTTTGTGATTAAAAATTGAAATAGCTTAAGACAATATTATAGCCTTAATATTTACAACATTGGTAAATTGCATGTATAAAAATAATAATACACATAATGGCACAAAGTTTCAAGTCTATAATATTTTAGATTCTGAGCGAAGCGATGAATGTATTGATTTTACAATGATGTGTGTTTTTTTTGTGTCTGTCATCACCTTTTAGGACAGTAAAAGCGCTTGGATTTTCTTCAACAGTAACTTTTCTGATAGGAAAGTGTATATAGTTGGTACTTTCTCAGTAGTTTTCAAACGCGACGTGAAAAACAAAAGAAAAATTAAGGAAAAACGAGAATTTTTACGCAAAATCTGTTTTCGAGAAAATCGTTTTTGGTTTTTGGTGTAACTCTAAAACAAATGAACGTTTATAAATGCAATTTTGACTGAATGTTTATATTAGCATTTCCTATATACCATAACATTTTCCAAATATTTTGACTTTTTTTGGGCTGTTTACGGACATTTTCAGTTTCCATTTTTTTTATTTTTTTTTTTTTTATAAATATCAATAAAATTTTATTTGTAGGTTAAAAAAGCTTGAAAATTTAATGGAAGGCTCCTAGGTTATTTTTTCAAAGGCAGATGAAAAAAATTAAAAATCCTTAGTCACAGTTTTTATTTATAAGCATTTAAAGTTCAAATTTTGACAAAATACGGAAAAATCACGAAAATTAGCAAATTATTTTGAGTTGAGAATTCATAAAAATTTACTTTTTCAATCTAAGATTTTAAAATGTAATACAAGATTATCAATAAGTTTGTCTACCTTCATCAATTCTTATACAATGGTATTATAATATCATTGAATTCAAATTTAACACCATCCATTACAGTGACCCACTTGTAACCTACTGTACAGCAAAGCGACATCTACTTACCTACCTTTTTTATATTTTAAATTACTTTAAGAACAACATTAGAGAAACCATGTGGTAAGTTTTGAAGCTTTTTGACTGAAAAATAAAAATTGTTTAAACATACAAACCAAAAATAAACTAAAAAAGTCAAATATTTCACATGTACTTACATGAATAGGTCAAAAAAACGCAAACAATAATCTTCACGGATAAACTTAAAAAATTATTATTCATCATGGATACATATTACATATATAGTAAGTCTTTAGTCAGTAAATATTAGTAGTCTAAAAATCAGGGCTTCAAAACATTTTTTATAACGTTATAACGGAAAATAATGAAAAGTACATAAACGAAAAACGAAAGTAATCTAATATCATTAAACATAATATTATATCATTAATCATAATTAATGATAAAAATAAACAATAAACACAACATAAAAAAATTGCAAATAACGTTATTCGAAATAACGTCTGTGCTTTTTTTTTACGTTGAACTTAACATTACTATTTTTTTTAAATCTTGTGTCTATATAAATCTTATAAGTTATTACTATGAACAGTTCAAAGTTGGCAAACCTATGTTAACAGTATTTATATTTTTGAAATATTTTATTCCTGTTTGATTTATAAATATTGGGGTCAATAAAATATTAGTTTATTTCTGTGATTCAAATTTCAATAAGATTAACAAAACTGCAAGCGCGTAGTTTGGTGTACCTACTTAGTATTTACCTACTAAATACTTATACATATAACAATAACAATAATAACATTAACATTATTATGCCATTTCAAGTTGTATTATTGTTATAAATATTTTTTTTAATAAAATCTATTATCTCATCTTTCATTCATGCCATAATATTTAAACAATATTTGACACCTAGACTAACACTAACTTGCCAGTTATAGCTACTTACTAAAAATTCTAGGATGATTGAAAATAACCTATTCTGGACGACAAAATCTACTAATTTGATAGTTCTTACGTAAGTGTGGTTACCTATCTACACCAAAAATAACAGTATAATTTATAAAAAAAAATAAATTAAACTATAAACAGAAAACAAAAATTAAAATAACGTTTAAAAATATAAAAACGATAATCGGAAAAAATCAAATAACGTTTGAAAGTACAATAACGATAAACATTAAAATTGTATAACGTTTGAAAGTACAATAACAATAAACATTAAAATTGTATAAATATTCGAAAACGTAAAAACGATATATTTATTTTAAATTTAAGCCCTGCTAAAAATAATTATTAATCAACAAATAAAACTAGGTTTAGAATTTTAGATATAATATGACAATAATTATACCTATGTATAGGGGATAAGATAATATAAAAAGGTGTTCTTTGGCAGTTATCCTGTCATGTGGTCACTATATATTATATAGGTACTAGAGCCACCTAAAGGTACTAGATAATATTATAGATACATTACACAATGATAATAAAGATGGTAAATGATAAATTTACGGAAGGTTTCCAAATCTGAAATCACATTTATGAATTATACGGCATAATCAATAGACAATATAGTATAGTAGCCAGTTATAGGTGTACAACTGTATAAGCTGTTATATTATAAGTAGTTTAATAGTTAGGTATACCTACTAGGTAATACCTACCTAATAAGTATAATACATAATAAGCCATGATTTATAACGGTATGTACTTGTTACGGCCACGACGGAGAGTTATTATTTTTGTTCGATGCAGCACCTTACAAGAAAAAGGCAGGTGACACTATAAAAGTTCTCTATCCTAAAATAATACACGACGTAACGTGTTTAGAGTATGGATTACACAGAATTTCAGAACTAGTTCGTGTGCATTATCCTAGAGCGGATAAACTAGTGTCAAGTGTAAATCAGGTTTTTTTTAAAAGCCTCTTCACAAACTGTATTATTTAAAACAGTAAATCCTGGAAACCTCTTACTTCTGAGCCGATTTTAACTCTTCGGGGAACTTAGATTGAAGCCACGTCATATTATAGCCAATTCTTTAATCAAATTCGTGTCGTATTAAGTCACTTTGATTCCAATAATGATGTATCAATAAAATAAAGCACTGAAACGTATCAACCTTAGGACCATCCTACATCAATACGGAGGCAAATTTATCTTTTATAGATATAAACTATGGTTTTCACTTTTCTTTATCCGTTAAAATTACGCAGCTTGAAACCCAAGGTATCAAGTCATCTGAAATAATTACAGTTATTTTACAAACTAAAAAATAAATAGAAAAAGTATCTAGTGAAGCACGAATTCTTATAATAAAAAATAAACAAAGCGTATTGCAAAAAAACACTTAACCACGGTCGACGGTCCATTGGCGATGGGCTCGAGATTATATGAAGGTTTCTAAGATTCTGCAGGGAGATAGTGAATAAATGGACGGTTGATTATTTACAGGCAATGAATTAAGTTCTAAAAATATATTAAATGACGTCAACTGTCGTTGAAAGAAGCTTTTCGAGTTATAACAATCTTCTATTAAATCATCATAGGCCATTTGAAATCGAACATTTAAAAAAATTATTGGTGGTTCAATGCAATGACTCATCAAGTAAAAGTAAACATTTATTTAGTTTATAATAATTTCACAAATGAGGAAAATATATTATATTAATCGATAATATTTAAGATTTTGAGCGGAGCGCGATTGATATATTTATTTTACAATAATGTGTTTTAAATTCTGAGCGGAGCGATTTTAAGTGATTTTAAAATTCCGACAATAGTTTTCAAAAGCACTGGGGAAAAAAGTCTAGAAAATATGTTAACACAGTTTTAGATTCTGAACGGATTAACAGGATGTATTGTATTTACAATGATGTGGTTTGTTTTTTTTCTGTCTGTCATCAACATTTATGGTAGTAAAAATCATGGATCAGCATCATTTCTGTTAGAGTGAATCTATTAGGTAAATTTAAGACGTCAAAATAGTTTGAGAAAGCGTCAAAAAAAATAGAAAAAAAAGTAAAAAAAGTGAAAATTGTATTTTTTCGGTAGAATTCAAAAACGAATAACTGTAGACCCTTGAAATTTTCACCAAATATATATATACAGTAGACGCCGCTTATAAGACTCACTTTGGGACCAGCACAAAGTGAGTCTTATAACCGAATGAATCTTATAGGCGAATTAGGAAAAAAAAAATTAATTACGTATTTATAAATTGTATTTTACTACATATTTTGCTTTGATTTTAATACTTAAAAATATATTACATATTATATACTTGATTATTGAATAAATTTAATAATCCTGATAAAAAAAAAACTAAAATTATAATAGGTAAATATTACATATAAAAATATTATAAAAATTATACATTAATAAAAAATTATAAAGGATGTATGTACATATAATGTATTTATTATTTATTTTGAAAAAAATTTGTAATTTTAGTTTGTTTTTTATTTTGTTCTAATATTCCGAAAATATTCGAAAATGTGTATTTATGTACCCATAATTACGATAACTGTGCAGCTGCCAGATAATCAGTACACTATAATAACGATAATCGTTGCGATAAATGTGAACTTTTATCTGCGATAAAAATTATTATACGTTATAAGGTACCAACAAAAACTAGAAATAATCAACACGAATATTATTTAATTTTTCAATACCAATTTATTTCTAAATTATAACAAAAAAAGTATTATTTATTTTACGAAATTTGAGTCTTATAACCGAAGTGTTGAGTCTTATAAACGATTTTTTTTTAATGTATTTGGATACGTCCGGACCGTTCCAGACGATTTTGAGTCTAATAAGCGACTGAACCTTATATCCGTGAGTCTTATAAGCGGCGTCTACTGTATTAGCATTTTCTATGAATGGTAAGATTTTGGAAATATATTAACTATTTTTGAGTTAGTTATAGCCTTTCAAATTTCAAATTTCGTAATTTTTTTAAAAATTATTATCGATAAATTCAGTAATGTAAGGTTCCTTGTAAGTTTTATTAATAAAAATTCAAAAATATTAAAGATACACACGCACGGTTATTTTTATATGCATTTAAATTTCAAATTTTGACTAAATTCATTAAAATGTCGAAAGTTTTCAAAATATTTTTCAGTTAAAATTACACAAAAGTTTTCTTTTCATAGCTAATATTAGAAATTTTATTAAAAGGTCCCCAACAAAATGCTCTTCCTCTATCAAAAAAAAAAGTTCACCGGAAAGTTATGCTATAGTTATAGTTTTAAATTTAGTTTAAATTTCGTCAAGAACAAATTACTCGTAAATATTAAATTTCATATACTGTCTGTCTGTCTGTCTGTCTGTGTGTCCATAGATAATGTCCATGGTTACCATGGTTACCGTGGTTACCATGGGTTTTGAAGCTATTATAATAATAATTATTGGTTGCCGGGCAACGAAGTACACGGGATCATTTGGTACAGAGATAGGTTAGACCTCTGGGCGGAAGATAGGCTAATTTAAAAAGGAAGAGGACAAACCACGGGAGGTTCTTAAACAGGGATTTTGAGATTTCCAATGGAAATTTTTATTTATAAATGGTTGCCATGAGTTTTAAAGCTATTATAATCATACTTATATTGGCTATCATTGTTTTAAAATTGTTGTTATGGTAACCGTTATATTATAAAATAAAACATATTATTCATTAAGAGTTTCATTTTAATGGCCAGCGAAGTGCACGGGATTAACTAGTTAATAAATAATAGTTAATATACTTTTATATATATTTTCCGGAATTTAAATAAAAACTAGTACATAATAATATAATTGATTTTTTTGGGCATACGTTTTATTTACTGTAGTCCCATTATAAATAGCTCCAAGTTTTATAACATTTTGACCGGTTCCTTAAACAAACAAATTTCTGGAAAACGGAATTAATTCACGTTGTGTCGGTTATAATATTATACAGTAGAAAATACGTTTCAATAACATACATCAGGAAAACTTACCATCAACTAAATTGTGTTGTATGTATGTTAGGTTGCGTTTCAATATTTAGAAGAAGAAAAAACGGCGTATTTATTATTATTGATTTTGTATAATATTTGTATATTTTTCATAATTTTAAGAAATGTTAGTAAAAACAAATATATTTTATACCAAAAGTTTTATATTTTAATGGTCTAATTATATTAACATACAATAAAAATAATTAAGCTATTAAATATTAATATACTGCGATAATTATTATTAATTCATGAACTGCATTAATTATTTATTTATTTATCGATATAAATCATAAATATAATAAATTCTATAGCTCAATACACGGTGATCTACCAATCCACCAATCATGCTCACTCTTAATTTTTCTTTTTATAGATTTTTCTTTTTGAATATTTACAAATATTTTAGAGGCCAATTTTAAAATACTTGGATTATATTTTATACCATCTGAGCAGTGTTTTACGGAGCTATACAAATTACAAACATGTTTTTTCAAATGAGAACCAACCTTTATTACTGTTATTTGCAAATTATGTACTTTACTTAAGAATATATGTGATGTATCTGAAAATCAAAAACCACTCCTTTGAATACTTTAGATACATATAAATTTCGCAATAGGTGAGTTGATTCCCGAAACCTAATTTATGTATTAGTTGATTCCCGGGTCACTATTAGGTATGTACGAGTTACGTACATGGGTGATTGTAAACTCCCCAATTTTAATGACATGTAAACTCTACCGATGGTAAACTCTTCCGGGTTTAGTCCAATACTACCTGACGAGAACATGTAAACTCTCCCGGGTCTACTTCAGTACTACTAAGCTAGAGGAGCAAGGGAAATTATTCGTATTACAGATTTGGTAACACTAAAATAATTCGGTTAATAATGAAAATCATTGTTGGTGTGAGCTATAATATTACAGTCAAAATACTACTTTTTATGATAATTAGAACACACTGATTTCAAAAAACTCAAAATATAAATAATTAATATTTAAATAACAAATACAGGTTAACAGTAATATAATTAATAATAATAAAAAATTAAATGACAATCACAATCTCTGCAGTAAAGCCAATTCATAGAATAGCAATAGCATTTAAAACAATCGGGAGAGTTACCACCGCCCACGTACATACCTCTTGATGACCCGGGAATCAACTCAACGGTACAAGTTCAGGTAAACAGGTACCCGGGAATCAACTCGTACACAGCCAAAAATTTTCAAAAAATTCTGTGCTTATCAATTTTCAAGAAAAAGGGTGATTCTTGTTTGAAAAAAGAAGTTGGTATCGACACAAGACACTTCTTAAATGGTACAAAATATGATAGAAGTATTTTTCATTATGATACTAATGTACTGAGGTGGTTGTACTTGAAATTCCAAAATTCAGAAGTTGAAAAATTTGTTATTAAAGTATGGGGGTGAGCATGTTTAGTGGATATACACCAATATGTTAGTAATATTGTATATAAATTATGAAATAATTGCATTATATGATAAATAAAATAAAAGTATACTTTACTGTGTCTTCTGTGTATTTGTACATATAAGCAATAACAAATAATTGGTTTAATAATAAAACTAATTAAATTATGTTCATTATACACTTGCACTTAAATGCATACGATCCAACATTTATCAATTTAATTTAATTTAATTTTACCGAATATAAATATTGATTATTGAAGTATATAATAATATTTGTGTATACCTACTGAAAATAGTTATTATTTATTTTATTAAGTTTTTCAATCGTAATAAGTACTTGCAAGAAATTATAAATAATTCATTGAATATCGCCATCAGTTAATAAATTTAGTATAAATTCATTTAGTAACATATTTAGTAAATTTATTATCCATACCGAAAACCGTCATAAAATAAAAATGAAAAAATAGCCAATAACTAATAAGTATTTGTATTTACCAATAATTAATAACCATTATTATTTATCAATAACCTTACCTAATTAGTAATTTGTCTTATACTCTTATCTGTCCAAATAAAACATATTATAATTTGGTTTACGTCATAGCACCTACTTATATAGTTATAATATGTACATGAAATAATCAATTTCCATGATTATTATCAGTAAAAATAATTCTAATCAATGTTTTTTTTTTTACAGTTAGTAAGGTTGCTGTTTGTTCTGTTATTATATTATATTTCAGTCTTGAAAAAAAATATTGAAAACTATTTACTGTTTAATATCGAAAATCGTATTATTATGCATTAAAAAAGTAAACCTACCCTATGAATAATCTATCAAATATCTGAACTTAAATAGTTGTACACTTGTACTTGTGCACTTGTGTTGTATAATATTTGATTAAAAATGGTATTTAACGAAATTATTAAATAATTAAAATGAAACACATGCGATATTATTTTTATGTAGGTACCTAGGAATTTTTATTTATGTAAATATTTAATGTAGTTTTATAAATGTAATTAATTAGACATCAAGTAATTTATAATTTATCGTGTGTTACTCAACAATATCAATGCAAAAGTGTACTAACGTAAAAAAAAAATAATCAAAAATGTTTGCTTTTTGTCTAAACTCTAAATGTTTTAATGTCTATAATTAGTAGATATTTCTAATTCGAAATTAGTATGTACCTACTACATACCAATTCAATATATTGGTTTATCTATCCCTTATCTCACTATTTACATAACTATTTGATAAAATTCTACAAAATAAAATTAATAATTGGTATAATCGACCATAGGTAGATATAGTCCTATTGATAGTTGCGGTTACTCGACCTTTCAGCACAAATGTATGAATATTTTATACGAAGTTTAAAAGTTATATATTATAGGTATTGAACAATATTTGATAACTGGAAGTCTTACAAAGTAGGCATCTACTTCTATAATACCTACCTAGTTAATAGTTTAAGTGCATATTAGCATAATGTTATTTGTTATTTCTATAGGCTATAATAAAGTAGTTTAGACTGTTAGAAGAATTTAATACGAATGCATTAATACAAACATAAAATGGCCGCCGGTGTGAACTATAATATAGTATAAGCTACCTATAAACCTTATGGTTTTAACTTTTGAACGTATGATACTGGAAATTAGAATAGGTACCTAGTCTAGTCGTAATAGCCTAGGAGCATACACAATGTCTGATGCAATATGCTCGTTGTATTTCATCTCGCGAAAAGTATTTTATTATTACTATAGAAGACAGTAAAAGTTGTTCGACAACCATGAATCGATAGGATACAGCGAGTTGCAATAAATAAATAAAAATATACAACGTGATTTGTAATGTTTATATTTTCTATCCTGATTTTTAAATGTATTTTGTTCATTACTATTTAATATTTTTTATTGATAAATGTATTAATTTTTTTTTCTTATTTATTCTTAAAAAAATAAAAACATAAAATACAATAAACATATTATACTTATATAGTATATGCGTTATATGACCCACATGTACACCCCGTATACGTAATATTATTCTGAATCGTTGTTTAATTGTTGTATTATTAAAGCATGTTGATCAACATATTTTTGTTTTTTATTGATAAAATTCTAAAAAAAAAAAGCGTACTTCGAATATAAATGGTTCTAAATAAGTAGTTTTAGATTCTGGCGCAGCGATGTACATATTTATTTTACAATGATGTGTGTGTGTGTTTTTTTTGTACACTATTTACATATAGTAGAAAAATGCTTCAAACTTCATATTTGAGGGTGGTCGTTGATAGAAAATTGGATGTAATTGGTACTTTTTGGAGGTTACGAGGTTACCGTTATAAATGCTCAGTGTTTTTATTAATAGAATGTATAAAAAAATTAAGAAAAACAGGAATTTTTACACAAATCAAGTTTCAACAAATTAGGATTTTTTTTTTTAAAACATATATGTTATAATTAAAATCATATAACCTTAGAGACTTGACATTTTCAACAAATATTTATATGATTATATAAACATTAGTAAATTTAATGTTTTGTTTCGTTTTATGTATCGACACCTACTGTACAGCAGAGTGATTACTTCCCTATTTTTTTTGCATCCAAAAGTACATATTATGTACATATTTTTTTGACATTTCCTAATTATTTTTTTTATAAAATTAAAGATTTAAACAAAAAATAACTATTTTAGTTATTTTGTTGTTTTACGAAAAATTATTACCCGTAGGGACGTTAAACTTTTTACCATTACGCATTTAGCCATTTAAGCATATATTATTATTTACTAAACGTCACCTACCTAAATTAACCATAGTAATTATATCTAACTCAGATTAATAAATCTATGTCACGAACCTATATAGGAGCCTATAGGCTATATCACACCTTTCCATGCTAGGCAACTAGGCAAGTTATTATAACTTCTACTAATTATTATTATAATTTATATTATATTATAATTATTATTATATAAGAATAAATTTGATTTATTTCTTTGGCAACAATTAGTTCAACCCACAATATTATCATGTCTATGTAAATCAGGTATAATAAGTAAATAGTTTTATATTTTCTTAGTAATAACAATTTTATAAAAAAATATTTTTTCTGTAATTCTAATAGAATAATAAAGTAGGAATACTGGTGTTATTGAGAACAATTTAATAATTTGTTAATTTATGTTTGGCTGCTAAATAAGGGTATATAGGCCGAATATTTACTAAGACCCACTAAGGACCGAAATACTTCCTGTCCAACTATGGATATAAATATATAATATATTTTTACTAATTGAGTCCCATAAGATTTAAAATATTATACTATAGGTAATAGAGTTAATGTTATACCTAATTATAAATTCAAGTCCTTTCAAACATTGAAAAATAAACACTTCCTAATTCTTTCCCATTTTTATAGATTTAAGACAATTAATAATGTAAGATGTAACAAACAATTCTACAAACATGATAAAAAAATGTTTTTTTATTTTTTGATGTTAATTTGGAAAATTCATTTTGGATAAATTCGATAAATGTGTGTAGTATATTCATAATTATTAATTTTGCTATTATATAGTTAAGTTGTTAAAAATAATAAATAAATTGGTTATTTCATATTGGTAAAAACTTAAATGGTAAATAGGTACCTTAATACAATTTAAACAATTTATAATATATTTTATTTTGTTTGTGACAGCTGCACTTTTTCTTGTTGTCTTTTTTAGTTATCGTTATCATATAATCTCTATTGGTTAAGTTCGATGAATCCCTACAACAATTCAGTATTTATTTAATTATTTAAATATAATATTATATTATAATATCAATGGTTAAACGTTATAAATCCACCGCAGACTATTTACCATCACTTTGATCGAACATTTTGTTTTAACAAAATATTAAAATATTTAGCATAATTTTATTGTGTTTCAATAATAAGTGTCTTTAGTCGTTACCTACATTTCAATTTTTAGCATTTAAATATATAATTGTTCTATTTTCCCTTTATTTGACTGTTGCAAATCCAACGATGTATAAAGTAGTGCCTATTGACTAATGTAGCCACTAGCCACAAAGAAATTATTTGATATGAATTATTCTTATCATTAATATTAAATACGAAATGTTATGTTTGTATCGCATTTTGAAACTTGTAACATTTAAATGTAAAACAAATCACCTACAACAAAATGAAACTGTAAATAATATTGTACCTATAATAATAATATTATGCCAAAATTTAGTAGGTAAGTAATTTGCACCCTAGTACAAATCACTATTATAATTACAAACTCTGCCATAATTAATTATATGTGGTCAATTGATCAGTTGATAATTTTCATAATGTTAATTATAATTTTCGAGTGAATTCTGAAGATTATTAATTGATCCATTAACCATTATCATAGAATAAAATAAATAGGTACTTACTTATTAGATTAAAACAATTATGTTGGTAAATATCGTGTTTTATGTGTCTCCTGTAAAATTATGTTTTTGTGTGTTTACAACGATATGGTTTTACTATCGATTTATTTAGACAATTAAATTCTCATGTAGTTATGTAACAGTGATGACCCCTGTAATTATTACTATTGATTTATATATCTTTAACTCCGATTATATTTGCGATGTACTCTGTGTCTCAGTACTATTGTCTATTCTGTAGTAGAGTTAGTAACTAAAATTCTATCAAATAAATTATACAAAAAAAAGAATATTTTCAAATCTAATAAAAATGTGATAGTAAACAAAAATTAACCTAACAGATACAAAACTTAAAAAGATATTTTATATTTCTATATTTCTATATACCTACATGCACATAACAACTGGATCAGATACAAGGGAGGGGGATAAGGAGGTTATCCCCTTAATTCCAAAGTCTATAAATAAATAAGCATTATAATGTATTAGAAAAAAAAATGTTTGTTTGTTTGCACTATCCCTACCTTTCCACTTATAGAACAGCCGCTGAATAACAACAATATAGCTATGTAAACACGATAAAAATCACACTGAACAACAAAATTAAGTCGTACCATTGTATTATAATTGTAGTTATAATATTGAGTAGGGTACCTCTACCTCGCCATACTCAACTCTATAGTAATATGAAATCCTGCTACGTTTTAACTTATTTCTGCATACAAGTGGGTAATTAAATAACCATCAAGTGTCTACTCGAATGTTATAGGCTATAGCCGTGTATATGTAATAAGTAATAACTATATAATAAACTGATAAATACTATAAGGTATAGTTACATTTTTCGACCATAACAACACCTCCTTAAAACTATAATTGAAGTATTATTAAAAATAAATAACACATGTATTAGGTAAGCAATTGTACATGGAATAATATTTTTCAGCGTATTCTTATGCAATTGCAAACAGTAAAAATATTTAAATAAATAGGTAGCCAGGTAGGTACCTCTTACTGGCTACAACTTCTGTTAGTTGTTGTAATCCTGTCTACTTATTTATTTAAAAATTGTTTACCCATCCATATTGTAATCCAAGTATCCAACCAATTACGTAACAAATATAACAGATTTTCAACACAATAAACCACCATTGAAGTCAATTAACTTTTGGATTAGTATTTTCTTACTTATAAATTATGCACTTGCGTTCAATAAACGAATTTAAATTTAATGTGCAAGTCGTCTAAATAATTGCTATTTGCTACCACGATATCAAACCCCAATTAAATGTCAGTGAAAACACTTGCACATCACTCCGTGTTTTCTTAATCGGTTCAAAATGACAAATTAAATACATTGTCTACATGAAATCAACGTAAAAATACACTACACACGTCACAGTATTGTGTTGACTAAACGAAAACCAACAATGACACTTTGTTTTAAGATTTCTCTTATTATTCTATTATTTGTGTACTTACTATTTAATGGAATAGAGTTATACAGAACGCATTACAGCTAGTCGTATAGTTTTGAACAGAGTAATAAATATCCAGTTTATTGAACAACCAGAAATATTGTCATTTTACTCCATCGAAATCCTACATCTGGTTTTATTGATTTCCATGTTTTTCAATATGCGTTCAAGATACCTATACCCAGTGGCGTAATTTAGTCATGTTTGTTGTGGGAGGCGGTTGATATTTTTGTACCTTTTACAGGTTTACTTATTAACCCCCCAAAAAAATTGTTGCATATTGTATCATATAAGTATTATTGTATTAAACACGTCCTTACAATACAACCATTGAACCATTGTAATTTGTGATTTCAGATTTGTATAATATAAGTACATGTATAAATGTATGCACAGGCATGGAAACAAATAATTACATAACATTTAAATATTCACATTGATATTTGATGCAGATTGTAGAGATGTTAAGCATCACCTATACGACTATGCTTATATGCGTCGTCGCCCCTCGATAAAATAATATTCGACCTCTCAGTGGTTTATTTTCATACCATAATACAACATAAACTATATTATTAAAATAGGTGTATATTTTGTGCAATAGTGTTGATTAAGAAGTAATATAATCTTAGTTATGTAAACCTAGCATAAGGGATTTGTTTTATTTATTTTTTATTAATTCTATAAAATTTACCACATCGGCATAGGCGCATGGCAGTGTTAAAGAAGTATATAAATGTGGTGTGCCATTATTTATAAAATAAGTCACGGGAGGATAAGTGTATATGACACCCAAATCCGCTATCCGCCACCCGTTATTACACCACTGGGGCGAATGGGTGATCCATTGTAATTTGCAAGTTTATAACCAAACCGCCCAAACCACTCGGGAATTCGATCACCAAGTACAATTAATATTTGTCGAGTAAAAAGTAAAAATGTCTCTCTCGAAGTGATTATCCCATGTACAGCAATACAGCATAACTGCAGCTCCACACGAGCTCCTGCACAACATGCACACCCAACACTGTCCTGCCGATATTTTTTGGCCCTTGGTTGGGAATACATAATACGCAACACTCGATCGTCCGTTGCCAATACACCTAAGTGTCCGTATTGTGTTTTCAGATTTCCTATTTCCGAAACACGGCCGACGACGGAACGTGTGTCACGAGTGTAAAAATAAACGCGGACTCGGCCTGCGATAAGCGCAAGTAACCATTGTAACCTCGTCGGCTACTCCGCTCGTCGATCGGATGATATTTTTTTTTTCGATTAGCCAGACGGTGTGAAAATTAAAAAAAACGGCGCCCGATCGCGACGATACTATCGAGACGTATAATAATTGTCAATTTATTATTGTCATGACGTGTGCACGAGCAACGCGGTAGGTGCGCCGCCCAAGTGCCGACGACAGATATTAAACAATAATAATATAACAGTATAAACTATAAATAATAATAATAATAATAATAATATGATGTATCATACATTCATACATCATATTGAATTACGCGATGCCGTGACTTTTACTATGAATATTGTTACTACTCTATACGGTTTTATCGATGGATTTAATTACGCATTTACGCAGTCGTCTGGACTGACGAGCGATAGATTTTTTTTAATTTTCGTTATCAGTAAATTCGATTTTTGTCAGTGGAAATTAATATTTTTACCATAGTAATAATTATCTTTCGAAGAACGATGAGCACATAATATATTAATATTTATTATCGGAGACCCGAAACCATAATTACAATACACAAGAACGCAGATAAGTGCGTGCGTGTGTGCGCGCGTGTGTTTTGTGTTTGTACTGTGAACCTATTCAACAGAGTACAGGGCGGCTACAGAGCACATACAGCGCAATAACAATAACAATAATAATAAAAATAATAATAATAATAATAACAACAACAGACGAACGTTTTTATAGATAGGTACGGGTCGGACGGACGATCAGGTAAATGAGAACGCATCAAATGCAGTGTGGGAGGGAGGAGGGAAACGACCAATCAACATAAATAGTCACATATAATAAGTCGTCTGAAAACGGATAGAAAAACACAAACAACAGAACTGCGGTGGCGTTGACCGAGTGTCGTACCTATATAGTATAGTCGTACGACGTCACCCGGCGCCGAACGCGGTGGCCTACAATATCAGGCTGCTGTACAATTATTATTACCACAACAGTTGTACTGTATTGTCTGTATTAGTACTACCATACGGTTATGTGGACCGATTTCCAACCTCTTTGGCCACAAATGCTTACAACGTTTTTGGCGTGTTTACACGGCGCTGATAAAAACCTCTACGTCCGCCGGGCGTCGATGATCTCAGCTGTTTTTTGTTTTGTGCCCAAACCAGCACACGCACGCATGCGCCAACGTACACACACAGCCTGTACCGCGTCGTACTCGTACGACGCACATATACACGACGCGTGTGTGTGTGCGCGACACGCACAAGCCGGGCTCGCACAGCGATCTACTGCGCCTGCGCGTCGCCGTCATTACACAAGACTGTTTTTATTATTATTATTATTATTATTATCATTATTATCAGCACTATATAATTTTATTGTACACAATAATAAATAGTCCATCATAGAGTTATTATATATATATATAATATATAGCGTACTCATGGTCGTCGGAGATTGATAGAGGCAAGTAGGCAACCACCAAGCTCCCCGAAATCCATTCGATTCCAACGATTTACGATAATAACACGCGGACCCGACGACGTCTTGTTTCAAATAATAATAATAATAATAATAGTTATAACGATGTAAATTATTTTTTCGTTATTCCTAGACCTGCGTCAATTCGTATATTCGTCGTCACCGGGAAGGACCTTTAATATGTACGCGTCGTCACCACGACTGTACCAATGAAAATCAAACTCGTCGCACACGCGTTTAATTTAAATATATAGTATTGTCAGTACAATACAAATAATTTAAGAAGATAGTTTAGATTATTATTTATTATCAAAAACGCAATTAGCCGGCGAAACGATAGTGTGTACCGCCCGCGTAGAGCATACCGCCATAACCCCCAAAATCGGTTTGGTAAAAAACAGAGAAAGACAACGTCGTCACGTCGACCGCTGAAAATCGGAGTGACGGAGCAGTGGGCGTGCGGGCGCGGGAAAGAATTATATAAAAAACGATAACCGGCGCGCGCGCCGTCGCGGGGTTTCGTCGTCGGCTCGACGCGTGTCCGACGATCGACGACGACACCGTTGCCACCGCCGCCCACATCGTCACCGTCACCGCCACTCGACGTCAACAGCAGCACCGGCCGCCGTCGCAGCAGTTCGATCGTCACGTGGTACACACCCTCCACCCGAGGCCGCCGGTCATCTGCTGGTAAACAAACGGGCACACCGCCGCCGCCTTCCCTCGCGCCTAAGTACACTCACACTATCGCGCCAGCGCGCGCGCGCATACACACACACACCACGCCACACGGAGACACGCACACACACGCACACGTTCGTTCGCACTGGTACTTTGGTTTTTCGTCGTTCGCATCGCTGTCCGTCATCGCCGCCGTTTCGGGGGAAAAAAAATAACAGCAGCAGCAACTCGCGCCGTCCCGCTCGCTCACTCTCTCTCTCTTCCTCACTCCCCGCCGTCTACAACTCGCTCACGATCTCCCTTCCGTCCATCATTCTGTCTCCGTCTGTCGCGGTCGGAACGTCTATACACGGCCGTCGAGTGTGCGTGTGCGCGTAACGCGTCGTCGATTCCGCCGCGCCGAGTACGTCTCGTGCACACACACCGGTGCAGGTTATTCGCCTACACTCGCCCGGGCCTGACGACCACAACACTGCCGCAGCATCGACACGAACCACCGTACCGCGATATCGTCTTCGTCGTCGTCGCGCGTGTTATCGTCTCTATCATTCGTCGCGATATCGCCGCCGCCCGCCGAAGTGCAGTGGTGTACACATACACACGCGCCCGCCCGCTGTCCGTCCGTCGCATCAGCATCAGCAGACACGGTGCTACGTGTGCACCATGTCCGACACGGATTGGACGCTGCACGCGCTCAAGTCCATGCCCGGTAGCCCGACCAATGTGCAATGGGCCCCGGACCAGGACGTGACGGGCGTGATCGCCAAGCTCGAGGGCCGTGAGCTCGAGTACCTGATCCGACAGAAGCGTATCGTCATCGGTCGGAATAGCTCCAAGGGCCAGGTGGACGTTAACATGGGCCACTCGAGCTTCATATCTCGGCGTCACCTGGACGTGCTGTACGAACACCCGAACTTCTATCTGACATGCCACGGCAAGAACGGTGTGTTCGTGGACGGCGTGTTCCAGCGGAAGGGCGCCCCGGCGCTGCAGCTGCCCAGGAGGTACGGTACCCGGCGATGGCGGCCCGCAAAGGCCGTCGTCGGCTGATCTTTGAGTCGAGCGAGCCTCGGTCTGTGTCTGTACAATCGTCGCTACGATACCGTCCCGGCATTTGCATTTTTATTCGAAAAAATTTCGATTGTAAAAAAATTCGCACGCGGCGCCGCCCCTCCCCCCTTCCCCCCCGTCAATCGGTTCGATCCGGCCCGGCGGCTCTGTGTTTACACACAACGTTTTGTTTCCCAAACGATATGATAAACGAATCGGGAGACACAACGTTGTTACGGGCGATCGATGATAACGTGTTTTTGTTGTTTGGTTATAAATGGCTGCGCGTAAGTGTGTGCGTGTGTAACGGGTTTTCAAGGTCTCCCTGTTGCCAAAGTTCAAAATTGTCGATTATTGCTCACACGCACACGCACGCGACGCACATTAAGATATTTTCCCTTATCATCTTCGTCGAGATACGTTGGACCTACACAACGTTTCGATGTTGGACTTACAAAACGTAGTTACGGTCTGTGCCTGACGGCCACCCCGATTGTCGTTGTCACTGTATTAACGAAACTATCCGATTTCTAATGATACCTATGTACTAGATAGTATACCTCATCTACATACTACTATCCTCACACATGAGGTGTCCTGTGACCCCTGGAATTTAAAATATGTTTCAGATTTCATATTAAACTACTTTGTTGATCAATGAGATTCTCTGTTAAAATATTTTCATTTAAAATACAATAATTAATATTAATAAAAAATACGTATTGCACAAGTCCTATAATTTCCCATTTGAATATCAAACTTAAATAAAATTCAAATACAATTATACTGATTATACTAGCTAAATTCATCATAGTTTGAGATTCCAATATCTAACTATAATATTGGTTACCTATAGGTACCTAATAAATACTTATTTTATGTAATAGGTAGTAAAAGTATAATTAACATAGGAATTAATTTGTCAATGTTATACTTTTAAATAGTACTTACCTAGATAGGTACCTTCTTTGATTATAAAATATAGTCAAATAAAACTAATTAAGTAGGTATAATTTATATTAATTTTTAGCAATTTTAATCATCAAGCAATATTTGAAATATGAGAACACTTAAGTAGGTATTTAAATATTTTCATTAAAAATAAAATTAGAATTGTTAATTTTTTTTACATTATAAAGTCAAATATGTTTTTAAATTGCGCTTTTGCAGTACGAATTATTCATAAACGTAAAATACCAATTATAGGTCTGATAAAAATATTAGTTTCAAACCAAAGATTATTAAGTAGGTTCCTACTATAATCATTAATTTTATGGGGAAATTGCTGGAAGAATGTAATTGGTAGGTATTTATTAATAATTATATATTGCGCTTTCAAATTATGTCATGATATCATTCCAACTCAGGATTTTAATATATTTTCAATATTCTGAAAATAAAATACCAATATCTATTTTGAATACAAAACTTAAGTACACCTAATTATTATGACTTTAATTAGTTTTTGGTTCTTCAATATTTTATTTTGAAACAACTAATAAGGTACTATTTATCAAAAATAGGTACTTTTGTTGAGTATGTCTTAAAGGACGTAGGTATTAATATAAGTAATTGCTTATATTTTCTTATATTTTCTTTTTGCAAAAAAACAAACATTACCAAATAAAATAAAATAATTTATTAACATAGGTACCTAATAAAAATTATAATAGGTACCTATATATTGTCCTTTACTATTATATTTATAAAAGCTATAATTTTTTTTCTTAGAATAATATGTACCTATTTGTTAGAAATAATTGAGAAAATAATATAAATTTTATTTTGTTTTTTGTAGGTGTTTAATGCGATTTCCTAGCACAACAATTCGGCTCGTGTTTTATTCTTTGATAGATGAAATGGCACCACCTCCTGTACTACAACAGAATACATTTATTCAAACTCAAACTAGACCAATTGCAACACCTTCAAGAAGTTATGCAAGTCCATTGAGTATAAATATTCCTCCTCAAGTTATCAAACAAGAATCTTCAACATATTTATCAAAGGAAAATAGATTTATGAGTCCTTTTCCATCTCCTACTGGCACTTTAAGGTGAGCATAAATTAAATTTAAATATTTTTTCTAATGAATAATGTAAGGCATGATAAGTGTACCCAACTTTTATTTAATTTAATATATAAATGTGTACATAACACTTTGTTATGTAAGATAATATATTACCAATTTTATAGATTTTAAAACTGCTGTAATGAATGTTTCAATTAAAACTGCTTGTTCCTAATTTTTTTTTTAAATAATTTTATTACTTTAATTCTTTTTTATAAATAGGTACTTCGTTAATATTTTAATAAAGCCGTGGTGACACGATAGTTGCTTGATAGTTACTTTCTCAAGAGCGTACTGTCACCGTACGAATGCCGCGATAGTTACTATCACCCTATCTACTATTAAGGAGATTCGATACCGTGAACTAACACATGCGTGACATAGGATTTAAGACAGGTTCTTTGCCAAACATACTAATTGATCTAATGAAGCAATAAGAATTCTGAAAACAAATGTGAATTTGTCGTCAAGTTTACTTGAAATCGACTTACTTACAATTTTGTTTTTTTGATTTTAACATTTTCAAAAATTGAAATAAGACAATTTTTAAATACTCTTTTAATATGATGTTTTTAGGAGTTTGGGGGATAATATCAAACTTTTGGAAAGTTGATTTCTAGTAGACTTGACAACGAATTCAAATCTGTTTTCAGAATTCTTATTGCTTGTGATTAGATAAATTGGTATGTTTGGCAAAAAACACTTCTACAATACTATGTTGCGTGTGTGTTAGATAAAGACAGAAAATCACCGGGTGGCATCCCCTTAACTATCATGCATGCATGAAAGTTCTATCACGATAGCAACTATCGTGTTTTACTATTATCGTGTAACCGCAGCTTAACAAATAAAAAAATATGTTTGTATGTACCTAAATAATTTTAAATAATGAAAATGTGAAATAAAATCCTAGTCTTTATTATTAAGAGTATTTATCAGCGGTGGTGGGTAGGCTTATTACCATGCATAACAGTTGAAGTCGACCACTGGTGTAGGAATCGTCCTACTGAACCTGTTAAACATCCGCCACCCCTGAGAAGTACTCTCAATGTACATTAACTATAGACACATTTATTTAATAATTTGTATTTGTTTAGTGCTGCTAATTCATGTCCAACTAGTCCTAGAGGAGGACACAATCGACATACGCTTGGACCAGATTTGCAAATGGCAGCATATGCAGCTGCAGTAGCTCATCCTGGTCAAATAGGTGTAATTTCTACTCCTACATCATCTGCTATTTATGTAGAAGAGAAGTAAGATTTTTGTGTAAATTTCTAATTTATATATTTATGTTTATAATTTATATGTAAATTGTTTGTTTAGTAAACACTTAAACAATATGTCTAGTCAAAATAGCCGAGACGAAGAAACTAGCCCATTAGATGCAACTGTTTTTGATGTTAGCATCGGTAGCGAACCATTTGTCAGTGATTTTTATAGAAATGGTACATCAACATCCACGGGACAAAATTATAGTCCTCCTGATACTGTGATCCAGGATAGATCAACACCTATAAATAACAACAATAGCAATTCTAATGCAAAATCTAAAGATGAGTCAAAACCACCTTATTCATATGCTCAACTCATTGTACAAGCTGTTGCTTCAGCTTCTGATCGTCAACTTACTTTAAGTGGAATTTATTCCTATATTACCAAAAATTATCCATATTATCGATTTGTGGATAAAGGTTGGCAAAACTCTATTAGACACAACTTGTCATTGAATCGTTATTTTATAAAGGTAAATTTAATTATTTTACTATAAGTTAAGAATATGTAAAATCGGAACTTAAAGTGGAACTAAATCTAAATTATGACTGCTTCAAATTCTGTAAAAAATTTAATTTTATTATCAGCCTTATTATAAAATGGTATACTAGTCTTAGTCTTATAATCAACAAAATGTCTCATCAAAAATATATTCAAATTTTAAGAAATGATTTAGTAGATAGATTAATTAATATATAAATACATTTTTTTATAAATTTACATCCTATAACTTAGAAAAAAAGTCTTATCATTCAAGTTTTAAACAGGATTAAAAAAAAATGATTAATCCTGAGTAGTTACAAAGCTCAAATTTTCAACTAAGATGGAATAAATAAAAATTGGCTTAATTTAATTTTTGCAAGATAAAAAATTATTAATTATTTAGATTTTTAAGTATTAAACTAATATTTATTTTAAATTGTTATGAAGGTTCCTCGTTCACAAGAAGAACCAGGAAAAGGAGCTTTTTGGAGAATTGATCCTTCATCTGAACAAAAATTAATTGAGCAAGCTTTTCGGCGTAGACGTATAAGAGGAGTACCTAGTTTTAGGCTTCATAACTCGTTTGGAATGTCTTCAAGGTAGTTTCATTAAATATGTTATAAATAAATTAAATATTTAAAGTTTATTCAAAACTAACTCACTTTTAAGTTGTATTGTTGCTTAATCTAATCTTATTTTAGGAGTGCTCCTCCATCACCAAGTCACATAACTGGTGGTGAATTATCAATCGCAGATTCCTTATCTAGAGAAACTTCACCATCGCCTCCAGTTTCTTCTTCTGACCAACAACAAGATGAAGTTTGTTTGGCAAATTCTATCTCAAACCAAATTAAATCACCAAATAAAATTTCTCATACTAATGGTGTTGGTGTGCTTCACTATGTCTCATCAACAGGTAATAATTGTTATATAATTAAAAAAGTCTTTCATAATACTAAAATGTATTTAAATAATATGGTATGTTCTATGTTCATATTATGTTACTAGCCAATTAATATTTTGGTTGTAGGCTTGGGTACTTCAATCATTTGCTTGGTTTTTATTTATGGTTTTAATCAATAGCAAGGCTTATTTATATTCTATTTGGAGCAGCGGCATAGCCAAGGGAGGTTTTGGGTGTTTAAACCCCCCCCCCCTCCACCATTGTCATTTTTACCCCTATAAATATATTATAGGGTTTGGGACTATTTGTATGTTTCATTGTAGTGGTCGTAGATTATTTTGGATAAGTAATAAATTTGTCTAATAAAATGGCAAAATTAAATACAAAGTTTGAATTTGCATATTTTAGGAAAAGTGCACATTTGAGCAATTTTTACCATATTTTTAATTTTTTAAATTAAATATCCATATAATTGTTAAGAAAAATCATATTTAGATAATATTGAAAAATATCTTTATAAATATTATGTTTGGTTAGGTACAATAGGCGCTAATTTTGAGATTCGCAGAGGCTGAAGCCTAAAACCATACTATTATAATTGAATAAGCTTAAAAAAATTTAGTAAATGTTTGGGAAGGCTGTTTAAGTTGTTGGTAGAGCTTGGCTACAATTGTCCCTATTTTCGCATATGGTAACGTAAGATTTTATAAGTCTCTTTGTGACAAAACTGTGTTAAAACTATAATTGACATCTAGATTCTAGATTGTATGAAGAAATGAAAATCAATAGATACATGTTCGCATATCATGTTATTTGTTATTACTTATTTACTAACTTAGTATTTTAAAAATTAAGTTGTTTTATTTCACAATAGTTTAAAAATGTCCAAAACATGCAATAGTGTCCTATGTCCATCATATTAATCAATAAAGGTACCTATCTACCTACCTATATCCAAATAAGTAAACCCATGTATAAATTATTTTTTTCATATTTATATACCTACTTATTTTTTTATTTTTTATTACCAAAAATGTAATATGTTTTATACATTTTTCATAAATAATACAAATATGTAACTGCATATATTTAAGCATATTTTGACAATTTTGACTGCATATTTCGATAATTTTTAGTGTAACAAGTGAAGTCCCAGACCCTAAATTTTATTTATATATGAAAACTGTAAAAACTTGGTTTTAATTTATACTTAAAACACCCCTTATTTCATAATCCTGGCTATGCCAGTGATTTTGAGTATAAAGAATCTAAATCCTAAATTGTGTTTTGCTTATTCTAAGCTTATTATGTATTTGAGCACCTTATTTATGTATTATGCAGCATTGAAAAACCTTTTTTAACTTCTGTAAAATAAAAAAAACTCATAAAATGTGTCTATATAATATCAATATTGTACACTTTCCACATATTACAATTTGCCCCCTTGAAGCCTATGACAATCTTGAAGTCAAATTGAAAAGTAATTTTGTTTTTTGTATCGGATGACTGACCTTGGGGAAGTTGTAATTTCATAAAAAATCAAAATTAATAATACTAATAAATAAACTTTTTTAATAATTCAGTCATTTTTGTTTTATGCATAAACTGCCCATTTGTTTTTTTTTTTTTTTTAATGAAAATAGCGATTAACAAATTGCAATTAAGTTTAAAAATTAAAAAAATTTTAATAAGAATTAATGAAACTAATTTTTAATTTTTGTTTAGCCAACAATGAAGTTTTAGAAATGCAAAGTCCTCAGCAGTTGACGTTCTTAAAGTCACGACTAGTCTTGCCAGTGACAACTTATAGTAAATCTACAACTAGACATATTACAATAGTTAACAATGGACTTCCAACATCTCAGTCAGGTAATTGTAATTTGTTAAATATTTTTTAATTTAAAAGGAGAATATTTTACAGGTCGGATCAAAGGCCGATTTTCAAAATTTATTATAAAAGCTAAAATATGCTTTTCAATAATGCACAATATTTGTTCTTTTTCAAACAAATTTTTCTACCACTATTCAAAGTAAAATAAAAATCTTATCTTCTTTACAATCGCCACATATTTTCAACTTTTTGATACGGTTGATTTTCAATTTCCTACACAAAAAGCTAAAAATTATTTATATAATGCATATTTAATATTCAGGTATGTTCATCATATTTTAGACTCTTTTGTCTTCTTTTTACAATTTGTACGCTAAATTCAGTTATAATTAGGGTTGCCACCTTTGAAAAATAGAAGGAGACAGGTGCCGATAAGCAAAATAATTTTCATTTAACCATATAATTTTTGTACACAGTGATGATCTTACACTTCAGTATAAATCATAAAAACGATTTTAAATGAAAGCATTTTATTTTGTTGCTCTTAGGCCTGAGAGAAAACTAATATAATGCAAACCATACTTTTAACTTAAATCAAATCAATTTACTAAAATTAAACTAATATTTCTTAGAAATTTATCATTAACTGTATAATAATACATTTTTTTTTTACAGGAAGCACAACTAAAACTAACTTAAATTTTATTGCCTTTCCTCCACCAATCAAGGAGTCTTTATTGCCACAAGCTCCTGTTATTGTGCAAGCTTTAGATCAGACATTTGATGCGTAAGTAACTATAGACTTAATTGATAAATTTAAATAATTCTTAATGTTATTGTTTCTAATCTTAGTTCTAAGCTGAATCATGCATTAAATATTGATAAAGCAGTTAATCATCATAAACAAGTTGAAAATAATGAACTACATGAGGATATATCTCAAAATAACCCTACTCAAGGCATTGAAATAGAATCTGGAGAATTTGGAGTTCAAGATATTCATGAAGAAATTATTGACGATACTCAAAAGACAATGGGAGAAAATATAGAACAGGTTAGTATTACATAAAAAACGTTATTAAAAGAGGTGTTATTGAATAAAATGTTTGATCAATGCAATCAAATTGTTTTTAAATTACTTAATTTCTTATAATCAGAGAATAAATTTTTGTTAAGCTAAATATTTATTTTTGTGTATCGATGTAATTAAATATTTTTTTTTTAAATATTTCTGACTGACATAACTATAAATACTTTAATGTTTAAAATCAATACTCTTCATGATTCATATTATATGAATGACCAAAACTTAATTTTGTTTGTTAATTACATAAAAATATTATTTTATTTTATTTCATATTTATCTAAGCAAGTCATTAGTCCAATTTTTCTAATTTATTATTGTCAATTCATCCCATACCCGGTTTACAATAAATTTCTTATCTAATTTTTTTTTTTTTTTTTTGTCACTAGTCAACAAATAATTTATATTAATACAAAAATTAATTTATCTTAGTATTTTTACAGACATTCTAAGTATAGGTATTATTAGTTACTTATCAGATGATCTATTTTTGTACATATTTTGTCATTTTTACTGAGCATTTTTCAATATTATGCAACTAAGATCATATTACCACACATATTTATATGTTTTTACTTTGTAGTTATTTAAAATTTTTCACTAATAATAGTGTCAGCCAAGTTCTGTTTCCTGGTCAATAGCTAATTAGTTTTAGAATATTATCAATTGGTGTTCCTAATTGATCATGATATATTTATATATGTAATATACATGTGAGACTCCTAGAAGGGTGCACTCTAAGCATCTAGCGTTATCCTATTCCTCCCTACATTAGTGTTTGCTTACTGTTACCTTTCCCCAGTATATCAATTCTCCTTAGTTATCTAGCTGTCTTAGTCCATAATTGGTTAAAAGTCTTCCATAAGCTTTATATAATTTGTTCCCTGAAGATAGCGCTTCTCTCTAATTTTTCCATTTTTATTCTTGTTTTCTATTCTTTTAAATTGTGTTAGTCTTTTCTCTTCCACTATAGAGTATCTCTGAAAATATACTAAATACCTTATTACAATTATAACTGTAATAACACCATATACCCAAAATATTAGTTATTGATTTCAATTAGAGCAAAATAAAAAATCTGTTACATTGCTTCTGCTATGCGGTAGAAGTCAAGAATACCCCGCCTTTGTTGTGTAAAGTGGGTTAGGTGTTTTGAATCTAAAGAAACAAATTAAAAAATCATTTCTTCAATAAAACAATTTTGAGCCATTTTTTTTATGTAATATAACTAAACAAAAATCTGAATTGTGATGGACATTGTATTTTTCAATTTTATTACATCCTGAAATAAATGATTTTTTTTTTTAGAATGCATTACATTTTTTAAAATATACAAATAGACAAGAGCTGATAGGTAATAATATTATATATTTTATAGGAATCATAAGTGTATGTTCCTTTTGATATTTTGATGTTTGTTTACTATTGTTTTGATAATTAATTTCAATCACACTGTCTTGTATTTAGAAATAAATAAAAAATACATTTATTAGCAATATTGTCAATTGTTCAGATGCACTGGCCCGGTGTGCTATGGCATACTAGCACACCTGGCCAGTAGTCCGCCCCTGTATTTTATCTATTTTTTTTATATATGAGCGTGATAATAAGCCTCTTTCATTTATCATAATATTGTAAATTTTATTTGCCTAGACATCTATGAACTTCAAATCTGAAGAATCTTCTGAAAATGGAAATCAACAAGTTGTTGGTGAAGAAATTGAAGAAGAGGAAGAAGTAGTTGAAGATAACAATTTTGAAGAATCCAAAGAAGAACCGGATACTAATTATTCTGACAATTTTCAAGAACCTCAAGCTAAGCGTGCCAAATTAAATTATTATCAACAAGAAATAAATGGCGTCCCTTAAAGGTACTTTATATAATATTAAAAGTTTAAACATGTTATTGTTATGATATTTAAATAGGTCTTATCTTAAGACAATTTTTTTCTGTACATAAATGATGTATAAATATTAAGTGGGCTACAAAATTATTGTTATTGTAATACATTGTTCTCTTTAATTAATTATGAATTATCTAGCTTAAATCAAACTAGGTATTTCTCTCTGTCAAAATATTTAGTTATTTTATGAATTAAGTAATATATTTTTATTTTTTGCTTGTGCTGAATTATAGGCAGTATATATAATGTTATAAAATACCATACTACATTAATAACAAAGTGTAAAAATGTAAGAATATTGTATTTTTGCTAAACATTTTTTTATGACTGTTCTAGCTATTATGATATTAGACAAATTATCATTGCTATTATAAAAAAATCCAAGTAAACAAGGTAGCCCGAAATTTAACATGATGACCATCATTATTATTTTATCCTATGCCTCATTATGTTCCTTGTACATAACCGTAATAACATATCTATTGTAAAAAATTAATTAATTCCAATTAATTGAAATTTATTTTTGGTTGATAGGGAATCTATTTCTTTTTAAAGTGCAATTACATTTAATCTTTCTATATTTTTTCTTTTGTTATTATTTTTTTTGTTGATTATAAATGTTATCAAATTAAAATAAATTGCCATAATTTTTAATCTGTATGTGGACAAAAGCTTTTTTTTTCGGTTTTTAATTGTTTGAGAATTTTGATGTTATAAAGTTCATTTTTAATAAATATGTGATTGGACATTTTATATTATACAAAGAATATAATATAATTATTTTTATAAAATAAGTTTTTGTCTACTTAATAAAATGTGTTACCATTTGTGTTTAGAAAGATTTAGTTTACATTGGTATTAAAATTATATAAAATTAAATTTAAATTACTCAATTTGTTGGGTTTTAACATAAACAAAATTATTATGTTGGATTTTTAAACATCTTGTACATTTTTCTTGTTTATTTATATATTATAAATATTTCAAAAGTATTTTTCAATCAGCGAATAATTATTTTTTCATTTAGTTCTTTACTAAATAATAATAATATGCACTAATGCAAATGTGTATTTATAAATATTGTATTGTTGTCTTGGGTGTCTTTATTCGATGGATGTGCGTGGGACCTGGCCCTACCATATTTATGTGTACCCCGTCTCTAGTTGTATTACCCTAAGCAGTTCCGACAAGCACAAATGTTTTTTTTAAAGATTGTAATAAACATGATGTTGTTAGTAGTATTTATATATTATATCATAAAATAGATTCAAATTGTATTAAGGAATAAAAATAGTCAACGCAATACTTTTTTAGCACACTTGTAAGTGTAATATAAGATTACTATTTACTTTATTTTGTTGAGACATTAAATTTATAAATTATTTAATTTCAGTGTTTTTAATCTTTTTTTTTAAACTTTGTCTTTCCCTCCATTTTTCCAAATCTCCGAGTGTTTCATTTTATCATTTATCCTACCATTGGTGTGCGTACAAACGAAGTTTGTCGTGACATATACGATAATACGTTATCATCGTATTATTACACATTGCGTGCAAGTGTGAGAAAATAACAAAATATTAAATTGGGAATCGATCTATTGTAAAAAAAAAAAAAACTGAACAAAACAATAAAACTACTGTGGCGACATAACCCAAGACCGACGACCGTTCTATCAGCTGCAGCTGGCGTTTGTGCGTGGTACGTCGCTAGTCGGAACCTCTGTTTCGCGCGCCTTTCTAGTTTCCGTACAACGTATAGCAATAACGGTAAATGCAGTGTGACCAACGGTATGGACGTCCGTCCGCCCGTAGGTGATAAGGGGCCTCCTAGGAGGCCAAAAGCACCGATCGGCGTGACCCGACGTTCAACAAGTACATACGCGGCTGCCACGCCAAGGTCGAGAACCGGTCGCTACCGTCAGTGGCCGCAACACGGTAATACCGCACCGCCACCCGTCAGCGACCGCGACACGGTAATACCGCGCCGCCGCCGGGGGCCGGAGAATTGACGGTCGGATGGTGTGGCGGCACTGTCGCCTCGGTGAAAACCACCATTCGCAATGGCGTGTACGTGGACGGCGAAAGGTATTCCGTAGTTTTTAACTGGCGGCCCGTGTTCACGTCGACGACAATCGAGCAGCGCGCGCGCGTTATGTAGTGTTAGTGTTTTTATTATTTTCATTACCATTATTATTTTTTTTTCAAACACAATATATACAAAATACGTACATATATTATTATGCATCTTATATTTTATCCATTATAGTTTTTAATTTATGTCCCGCGAAACGAATGACGAAAACCAAAAACCAATACGGAATAATATATTACTATTATTATTATTATTATTGCCGTACATAATAGAATATAATATTATAAAAAACCGAGCTGCTGCTGCCGCCGCCGCTTCGGTCACTGTTGGAAAAGCTGCCGCCCCCGTGACGTCTGGTCGCTGCGGGAAAGACGTCGAATCGGAGCCACCGAAAGCTGACGTCTGAGCGTCGTCGCCGTCACCGTCGCGTGTGAGTATCATCCGTGTGAGCCGCCGCCGCCGCGTCGTCCCCGCTCACGTACAGCACAGGGCCTTCTCTCCAAAATGGCTCTGCCCCTACCTTTACGTAGTGGTGGCCCGCACATGTATGTGTGGACGGCGGTGCGTGTGCGTGTGCGTACGCGTTTTCATCCCGACTTGGGTCAACGGTGGTGTGCCGTGCCGTCGCCCGCCCGCCCGCCCATCCGCCCTCCAAGCGCGCTGCTCGAGGTGTCCCTCTCCTTGGAGCATTTTTATTATTTTTTTCCCGTCGCGGTCGTCGTAGTCGTCGCCGTGTTTTTTTTTTCACATAATCGGCATCGAACGCGCCGTCGCGTTCTTTCCCGCGAGATAACGGTACGCACCACGCACGCCGACGGTTTTGTGCCGTCGTCGATTTTGATCGTGTTCGGGGAACAACCGAAATCATTGGGACAACCGTTTTTTTCCACCCCGAGACGGGGGGCGCGAAACGATCGCGGCCGGTGGGCCGTGTGCGATCCGGAGGACGCGCGCGCCTTACACGATCGCTGCACATTATTAAAATATATATAACGACGGCGTCGACTAGAGGACCGCGGCGCGCGCGTCTCGAGAAAGTACCGGCGGCCGATTTTTATAAAACATTTCCGTACCGATATAAGTAGGTCTTGCGGCGGTATATTATAGTCACATCCTGGTTCTTTAGAATAATACAATTTTTTTTCTTTCCATTCCGTTCCTCCGCTCATTATACACGCGACTGGATAGTAGTAGAAAGTGAAAGCGTGTACGTACGGTTTGTGCGACCGTCTATACTATTATAATAATAATATATATTTTATATTTTATTATTACATTGCTGGCAAGCGAGTGTGTGTGCGTGGTGTGTATGTTTGTTTGTTTGCTTATAAGAATTGTATGTACGCGTGTGCGTCGTTCTGGCTCTGTTTGTGCCTGCGTGAATTTACTTTTGAAAACGCATTCCCTGTGCGTTTTTCGGGAAGCGACAAATTCGAGAAAAACCAGTGGGACGGACGAGTAGGTTTTTAACACCGCCGCCGCCGGTCGCTCGTCTTTGCCGTAACATCTCGCGTCAACGGTTTTTGGATTTGTTTTGTTGATCGTAGTGTTCTCGGCGCCGCGTACGAAACGAATAATCATTGGTGTAATGATAATAACGTCGTCCAGTCTAAAACGAAAAGGTACACTTTACAATCATCGATATGAGTGGTTTTCCGGAAAACTGTGGGCATCGCTTTTTTCCGACGGGCCGCACCGCTTCCGCCGTTAAATTTCTTCTTCGCGTTCCGAAGATCAGAACGATTTTCGTTTTTTCACAGCTAATTACCTAATGCAGTAATGCCCTAATATGATGTTTTGTCCGTTATCTACCCACCCGATATCTCTGGTGCTTTTATCTCGTATTTTCAATTGGTTTTTTCATAATTAATCATCAAGTCTATTGGTGTTTTTTCATTCGCAAATTAATTATGTAACTAAACCTCTATGATAGCAACGACGACGACACACAATCGCATTTGTTATTTTTTCCCGTTTTTTTTTTTTTTTTTACTCAATACTTGTGTTCAGAGAAGCATTGCACAATAACAATATCAATAACACATTATAAAAAAATGTCTTTGTTTTACATTTCTAACGCATAAATACTTTTTCAGTGCCTATTGCAATTTTTTTTTATCATTATTATTATTTATTTATGACGCATCGATCTATTGTTGTTTTTTTTTATATATTCATTTTACCAGCACCAGCATTATAAAAAAAAAATAGATAGGTACAACATTATGAAAGAAAGGATTTTAATCTGAATTTATGTTTTTAAACAGTAAATAATAATACAAACCATGAATGATATAACTTAAAATATATTTAATAACAACTTAGGGTATACTTAAATTACCTTATAAGTTAGGGGTAACCTTAAATGTATCATTTAATAACAAACACGTCATTGCTCTTTGGACTTTAAATTAATATTCGTAATACTGAACACTGAACCTGTATAATAACTATTATTATTAAATATAATTTCTATAAATATGGGTACTATCTTAATGATAATTATTTACATTTGTTTTTAGGTTAAATATTAATGATTAATATCTTATTTTATTACTATGGTCTGTGAAAATACTGATTATGTCTCCCAGATGATGAAAACACGGGGATAGTCTATACTATATCTTTATAAAATGTGCCTCTAGCAATTTTACTGTAGGTAATAATCCTTTTTTTTATTCGTGCTTACTTTTCTTTAAAAATTATACTTATCTTTTAATTTTGGATGTTTCGTATTGTTGGTTGAGCTATTCAACCTTATACATTGTACGATACTTTATATTCCTTGCTCCCTATATTATACAACTAAACCTCCTTATAAAACTGAACTCCTTATAACAGAAAGTCAGAAAATAAGAACAGTCCTGAATAACCTATTTCCCATATATTTTAGTCTCCCTATAACGGAAATTCTTTTATAATGGGCAAATTAGTTGGTGCCAAAGAATTCCATTATATTGAAGTTTTACTGTACCTATAGTAAAATTTAAAAAAATGATATCTGTTCAATAGGGACAAGGTACTGAGTAACATATAATTCACTAGTGTAAATGTTAATATAAAGTAACTAGTTATGTGAACATAGGAAATTCTATCCAACTAGCATAATATGTGTCAATAATTCAGTTATATTTTATATCTGAAAAGTCCAAAAATATGTTCTTAATAAAATTGACTAAATAGTATACTTACTAAAATGGTACTTACTCATGAAATGCTTTTAATATTAAATAAATTGCAATATTTTTAAAATGTGCTTTATGAACTATCATAATTTTTTTTAGGTTACAAAAATTAAATGTAAATGATCATATTTTCCAATTTGTCTGTTTACCTTAGAAAGTAACAATACATGGGGCCTACTTATTTTAAAATTAAACTCCAATAATATTTTTAGCAACTTTATATTCTTAAAACAAATTAATAATTTAGAAATATGAAAATAGCTATTTTAAAATTGTATGAAAGACTGACTTTTATCTATAAAGCCTTCAGTTTTAATAATTACAATTTAAATGTGTATAGTACCTAATAAACTAAAGCAATTAATATCATATTATTAGAATTCTCATAAGCAATTTATTAATATTTTTACAGTTAATCTGTTTTAAATAGTGTTTGTCTTATCATCAACTATCAAGACATGTACTATTGGTTTTTACATTAAAGATACAACATGTCTATGTTATTAAAATACATTTTGTGTATACCTACCTATATATAAATGGACAGTCAATTTCTTAGAAAATCATTGATTATGATAGGTATATTAAATAGAATTTGAAGCAAAATTATTCTCTTATAAGCTTCCTAAATTGCCTCATTACATAATGATTTTATAGGAATTTATTGGAATTTCTAATTTAGATTTCTAAATGTCTCCCATTTGTAAGTATCTAGTTAATAAAATTGTGAGTTATAAATGACTAATATTTAAAGCCTAATTAAGGTTAACAAATATATATCAGTTTTTGTGTATTTGCATAACCTCTAAATGAATACCTAAATATATCTTTTAATATAAACTCGATAACATTAAAGAAAAATACCTAATATTTTATAACACTATTAAATAACTAATTACAAAACAGTATATAAAAATAGATAAACATTTTATTTGATTTTATGAGTTATTATAAGATTTTAATTAAGCAGACTACCTATTTCTTTTAGATTTAGCAAACAATATAATAAATGTTAAGAATACAATATTTATACTTCAATATTCAAAAAATATAACGGATTTTATTTTATTGATTTATTACATTTGATAACAACATTAGCATATTGTGAATTTATTGTTTTTAACTGTTCAAAAAAATTAAATTAGTTTTAAACAAGGTATTTTGATTTTTTAGTAGTAAAATCTGTCTTATACTGGTTATTGTAAGCCAGACTTTTTTTTTGAAATTTACATTGTCTAATTGTTAAATTTATAGTTTGAGAAAAAATTTTATTTAATATAATGCTGGTGTTGAGTAGGTACTAGGTACTTGTTTTAGAATTTCTTGTTTATCGTGGGCATATTCTTCTGTGTAAATAGGAGGTATATTTTTGGTGATTTTACAAGTTGAAACTTTTAAATAGTATTGATAAAGAAATAAAGTACTTATCTGCGAGTTAATTTTATTGTTTAAGCCTATTTGTTTGGAATATTTATTTATTTTGCATTTATTAATGGTTATGTTTTTATTTTAGATTGAAGTATGAATACTGGAAGTTATCCTACATTTGTGACCGCTGCGCCGGCAACTTCGTTTAATACCTGTTCGAGTGCAAACATGACTCAAGTTAATACAGGAAACAAATATACAAATGTTCAACAACAAACTGATACATCAAACACTAATACAGTAGTTAATACTTCTAATACTAGTGGACAAGTTGTTGCACTGTTGAATAGTGATGAAGCAGGTGTCACTTACTTGAGGCCACTAGATTCAAATGGTTTTGCTGTAAATCTAGCTGGAGTTGGGTCATCTAACCAACAAGGACAAGTATGTTAAACATAATTGTAAATTTAAATTTTTTTCTTAATTAATTCATAATATTTTTATTTAGATATTTACTATTCCCATAACTGTTCCTGGTTCTAAGCCTGGAGAACAAAGTCAAACTATACAAATTCAAGTAGTTGGACAAGGCGGTATATCTGGTGATAAACTTTTGCCTGTTTTTGGACCAGTATTACAACTAGCATATAACCAACAACAAGACAATGGAACCATTCAACTTCAAGTTAGTTATCACATAAAACAATATGAAAATAGTAGCTTAATTTTTTTTCCCGTAAATAATTTAGAATTAGTTAAGTTGTACAAAATCTAAATACTTGATGATTCGTAGATATTAGATAATATTATTGTTATTGTTATTTTTCATAAAATCTTTTTTAAAAAAATTCAAAAACATTGGCAAAGTTTTAGGTATTTTACATCACCAATTTTTATTAGAATTGTTCCTTGTTTGGGTAGCAATGATTTACAATTAAATTCAAAGTGTCACTCATCTTTAAATCTTTATATTTATTTATATTGTATTAGTTACAGCAAGAAGGTGATGTTTCAAATGACCAAATACATAACAACAACAATGATTCAATGCAATCGTCAGATTTATTACAAGACGTTCAAGAGGACCAAGTAATTACTTTTAATTTAACAACCATTTCACTGCTACAGACGTAATATGTTTCTCTGTCCATAAAATAAAATGAGTAGGTTATCTGTTTGGTGATTATACCAAAAAAGACAGTTAAAAATAACAAATTTAACGGTGAACATAGATTCAATGTTCATTTTGGTATGAATGATAAAAATTTAAAGTTATTATTAATATGATGTCACTTCTAATTATAGCATGCCCTATTAGGCTCTGTGTTTAGTTATCCTAGTCGTATATTTTAAACTTAAGAGGATGTCGATTTTTTGATTTTTAAATTGTAATAATTTACATGGCTCATGACTTACATGACAATTAAAATATCATAAAATGGTAAATTTAGGAACACATGTAATGTTCTTAACTTAAAGTTTGGTGATAAGTGAATTCACTCTAATATTAAAATTACTATCAACCACTCAGGGTTAGTTCTGCTAAACATATATTTGCTATGTTGTGCGTGGGTCAGAGAGAAAACCAATATTGCGCTGACATCCTCTTAAAATTCAAGTCAATAAATAATTATGTTTTTAACTTCAATATATAATGATGGTTCAATGTAACTAAATTTATCATAATGAAAGAATATTAAAAAAAAAAAAAAAACTGAAATTTATTCAGCAGAGCTGGGTATTTTAGGAGAAAAAATCTTAGCATTGAAAAGGTTGTTAATAATAGTAGTTATTAATTTCATGTATTTATATAATATATATATTAGGATATGATACAAGATGTTAAACCAGTAATAATCGAACAAAGCAGCACAGATAGTAATGGTATACCATTTCCATTGGCAGTAGTGGTAAATCAAGAAATGGTCGTGCGGCGTAATCAGCAAGACAACAAAATAATTGGCGATCAAAAAGATAATCAGGCGGACAAACGATTAAGAATTCAAAATGAACAAGATTCAGGTAAATAATAAAAATACTTAAATGTAATTTATTGAATTAAAAATTAAATTTATTTGCAGCAAATCAATATGTTATGACTTACTCATCTAATTCAAATAACTCTGTTTCATTGGCTGATTATATATCTATGAATCATGATAATATACCTCTTGGACATTTTTTAAAATTTTCACCCGACAATAATAAAAGAGATAGTATGGAATCATCTGGTAACCAAGATGATGGCACTAGTGAAATGGTAGCTTACGAAGATACCAATAGTGGGGTAATTATGAATTCATATTATCACCTATATCAATTAATAATATATCTGTACATAATATAGTTGCAACATAAAATTTAAACATTTTAATGTCAGTATTAATTTGATTCACCGTTATTGTTATTTTTTGTATATTATAATAGTGCTATAGCTATACTCATTTGTTAGTTTTTGTGGTTTTGAATAAAATATTTTAATAAAGATTTAAAACTACAATTAAAGTAACTATCATTTTTATTTAAAAACTACAAAAATGTACTAAGGAATATTACTTGAATAATGGACAATTAATATGATGAGTTAATTATTAATTTCATTAATATTCTAAACAATATTCATATGGAATTGATACATTACATAGACCAAACTTTTCAGGGTACAACACATTTTGAAAAAGTTTAAATTTTGGTGACACAAAACATACTAATGACTCTTTTTTTCATTTATGATCGCAATGTTTGTGATAAATTTTTGTCGCATGGTGTTTTAGTGACACTTCACTGGTACATTTATAATTGTCACGCAGTTATCTATGATAAAACTGAATTCAAACATTAATGTACAATTTAAATACACAGAAAATAATGTATTGTATGTACTTGTATTTACACATAAAATATATCTTTTCTCTTTTATTTATAAATATTTAAAACTTAAATTGTGACCCACAGTATAGGAACCTCAAGGCATTAATTATTAATTTGATCCTGATATATTTATCCAATTCTTAACAGTTTATTATCTCATTGTTTACATTTTTAGGAAAAGGGTAAAAGAAAAAAAAAATACAAAAAGAAACCACCGGCTGCTCGAAAACCACGACCTGGTCAAATACATATTGCAACTGCCTTAGATGGTACTCTTCTGTTTTGTTGTCCAGAATGTAGCATGGCTTATCCAGATAAAGAAATGCTTGAACAACATTTAGTTGCTCATAAAATAGAAAGAAGATTTATATGTGACCTGTGTGGTGCTGGGCTTAAACGAAAAGAACATCTAGAACGACATAAATTAGGTCATAATCCAGAACGTCCATTCGTTTGTAATGTTTGTTGTAAAGGTAAAACTTTGTTCATTACAATCAGTAATATTTAAATAAATACATATTTATAATGTTGTTTTGTGTTAAATATTAAAAACTCTAATAATTTAGGTTTCAAAAGAAAAGAACATTTAAATTTGCATGCTGTGATCCACTCAGGCGTAAAGACTGAAGTATGCCAGGATTGTGGTAAAGGTTTCTACCGTCGAGATCATTTGAGAAAACATACTCAAAGCCACATTACTAAACGTTTAAAAGAAGAACATGCAGCTCTTCAACAAATGGCAGAACAAGTAACAGTGACAGATCGTCAAAAAATGTCCGTCCCGGAGTTAATCCAAAATCAAAGTCATTCAGGACCAATCATTAACTTGGCACACCAAGAAATGATAATTGATGCTGTTGCTAGTGGAAGAAACGATAGTCCTACCCCTCCAAGTGATCATCAAATTGTCATCACTAAAGGCAACCAAAAACTTACTGAACAAGAGTTGATTATACTACAGCAGCAGCAAATTCAGCAGCAGCAACAGCAGATTCAGCAGCAGCAACAACAACAACAGCAGCAGCAACAACAACAACAACAGCAACAGCAACCAAATAGTCCAAATATAGCCCAACAAGAGATGATCATTGAGGCTGTAGGACAGCAACATCAAAGTCCATCTCCACCACATGTGGAACACCATCAAGTAGTTATTACTAAACTAGAACCAATAGACGATTCTAGAGGAGAAAATGAAAGTATTGTTTTGACTCAGTCTGATGCTAGAGAAGCACTTGGTTTACTACACCATCAATCTCAATGACCTATACTTTCAATTGCCAAGGTGACAATTAAACAAGAGCCACCATAATGATGCAAGTATACTATTGGTATTCTATATTAATCGTTTCCTAAAAGTCATTCGATCTAAATCAATTTTAACATAATATGATACTATTTTTAATTTTACCAAAAAATAACTTCCATTATTTTTTTAAAAAATTACATAGAAACAGAAGTGCTCAATATGTAGATAATAAAATTTACATGGAATATTTTGAATAAACAGCAAATAATTTTGTGAGATTAAATATTATTAATACAAACATTTATTTATAATTTCTGACTGGAAAATAAATGTCATTAACAATTTTTCATTAACCTAGCCTATTGTTTATTATATATTGAAGCATAAATATTTAAAATCCTCAAATTATAATAGTTTATTTTAACTCATCATAATTTATAATATTATTATTGAATTTGTAATATCTTTTGGTTAAATGGAGGATTGTGAGGAGAAAAGACTCATTATTGCTTATCTCAAGTAAATAGGATACAATAAAAAGAAACCAATCTCTTGCTCACCCTTCTTTATTTGTTGAAGATTTATGATTCACCCAATTGACAGAATTTAAATATAAAATATAGATTAATAAACTGCAATACTAAGCGCAGGATAATAGAATACATATTTTTTATTTTTTTAAATTTTAAAATATTAAGATAATTAAAAATTATTATAAAAAAGCTGTATAGTCTATTTTATTTATAATGAAATTGTGTATTTCTAAAATTCATTATTGTTGATGGAAATATTGTGTAAACATGTTATTTTTATTTTTTACTAAACATTTTATTGTTTGTTATATTATTATTAAAATATTTTTGTTTTTAAAGTATAATAATAATATATTTTAGTTAATTAACAAAAACTTTAAATAAATATGTAGTAAGATCTACATTTAAATTAAATTATTTATAAAAAAATACAATATTTTTTTTTAATTTATTGGACAGTTAATGTGTATATTTCCTATTAATGCTTGATAGTTACATTTTTTTTCATGTTTTATTTTATTATGACTTTTTTTTAACCACGTTCTTTAATAGAAATACCATAATATATTATCAATACAATTAGTTTGGTTAAATAATTAATTTAAAAATGTATTTCATAATGCTATAATTGACCAAAGTTTGGTATATTACATACATTTTATTACCAAATATAATTAAAAGTTAAGTATATAATTTTTTAATGAATTGTAAATTAACGCTTTTAAAAACATCTAATACATTATATCTTTTTTTTAAGTAAGCACTGTGATACAAAAAAACTAAATTTAATTAATGTCTATGGCTTTTCTGCAATGTCTTTAAGACATCAGATATTAATTATGTGATAAGTTATAGTTTCTATACATACATATGATATGTATATGTATGTATGTAACTCATGCATATTTATAAACAATGTACACTATGATTTTAGAAATTTAGCAATAATAATTTGATTCAAGGGTAAAATAATAAAATGTTAGTTTATTTATGTTCATACTAAGTTAAGTAATTTTAATGTAATATAAGAAATCCGTTATTTTGTATTAAGATTATTTTTTGTTTTTGTTATTTTGTCAATTAAAACGTCTAAACCAAAAAAAAACAATGTAATTCACATGCTACATAATACATATGTTTAATGTTCTATAATTTTAAATATGAACTATGTGATAAGTTACAGTGTAAATAGAGGTGCATATCATCATCTAGATCTTAAAATGTTAAAACAAAAATGACAATATTTTTTTTACTTGATATGAATTTTTATACAGCTATTTTTGTTAGCCATATGAATGAGGACAATTTCACATATTTGATATATTTAAGTTAAAATTTCAGCAAAATTGAATGTTATTAACTAATAATTACTATCACTTTTTATATTATTTATGTTAACATTTATACTTACCTGTAAGGAATGTTTTGTATTGTATAAACATAGAACATTAATTTTGTTGGTTGTATGGGCTAGGTTAATTCATATTTATTTAGTTCAGTTTACATTATAATTTGTCTTAATACTTTTGGTTAAACGGTTTTAAATAATACATGCATTTATTATCAATGATTAACAACATATTTTTCTTTGTTTTAGTTTTACTTATAAAAATAAATGCATGTGATTTGTGTATTTATTGATTGATGGTTTACTTAAGGTAACATGTGTTTTATTTTTTATATATTCATACCAAATTTGTTTTCAAAAATATCTATAAAAAAAAAATATGGTTTTATAACATTATTATTTATTATATTACGATTAGAATGGTAGCAATTTTGTATTTATGTCAATCTGGTTCTATATGATTTTTCAAAGATATAACATTTTATAACTACTATGATCCATCGTCTTAATTGTTTTTTATCAAATATTTATTAGAAGTTCACCCCAGCCCCAGTATCCATATAGATATAATATCTAAATCAAATTTTAGATTCTGAGCAGATCGATGAATGTATTGATTTTACGATGTTTTTTTTTGTGTACGATAGGTAGTCGAAATAATGCTTCGATTTTCAACTTCAGTATCTTGTTCGGTGGGAAAGTGAATATTGTTGGTGTATTGGGGAGGTCAAAATTTAAAATTCCCAATAGTTTTCAAAAGCGCCGGGAAAAACAACATAAAAATTAAGGATAAACGGCAATTTTTACGCAAAATCGATTTTGGTTTGTTGTGTAACTCTAAAACAAATGAACGTATGTAAATGAAATTTGGTTGTTTATATTTCTATACACGATAAAATTTTAAAAATATTTTGATTTGTTTTTAACTGTTAAGGAACATTTTACCCGATTTTCTTATTTTGTTGTAAATCAAAAACGAACCACTGTAGATGCATGAAAATTTGACTGACTGTTTATATTTTCATTTTCTATAAACCATAAAATTTTGAAATTATTTTGACACTTGAGCTGTTTACGGACATTGTCAGTTTTAAATTTATTCAGTTTTTTTTTTTTTATAAATATCAATGAAATAGTTTATGTTGGGTAAATAAGCGTAAACATTTAATGCAAGAATCCTGATATATTGTTACTATAGCAGTTAAAAAATATAAGAAATACATAGGCACAATTTTTTTTATAAGCATTTAAAGTTCAAATTTTGACAAAATTTATCAAATTTAAAATTGAATAATTAGTAGTTAAAAATGTATTAAATGTTCAACTTTTATAGCTAAGGATTGAAAATTTAAAATAAGGTTCCATGTAAATATGTTATAATATATAAATTACTTATTCACAATAATATCAACAAATAGTATCATCACAGAATATATTCTGTGGTATCACATAGGCTGACTGACCGTTTTCGCTCAGAATTGTTTTTCTTATACAATGATATTATATCATTGAATTCAAATTTAATACCATCCATTACAGCGACCCACTTGTAACCTACTGTACAGCAGAGCGACATCCACTTACCCCACGTTTTTTATTTGTGTGTGTACACTGTACACGATAAGTAATTGAAGTAATTCTTTGATTTTCAACTTCATTACCTTTTCCAATAGGAAAATCGAAAGTGAATCTAGTTGGTACATTTCTAGAGGTTCAAATTTAAAATCTCCAATAGTTGTCATAAGCGCCTGGAAAAACAACATTAAAATTACACAAAATCATTTTTTGATGAAATCTTTTTTTGTTTTTGTGTAACTCTAAAATAAATAACCGGAGATACATGAAATTTTGACTGAATGTTTAAATTAGTATTTTCTATAAACCATAACATTTTCAAAATATTTTGAGCTGTTTACGGTCATTCCAGTTTTTATTCTAAAAATATGAATAGGTACAATTTTATTTGTTAGGTAAAAAAGCTTAAAAATTTAATAGAAGGCTCCTTATATCTTTGGTCCCGCGTAAAAAGGGCTTAAATACATTTTACCAACTTTTTGCGACAACAGTATCAAAGTTTGAAAATTCCTACTTGTAAGTTCATTATATCCATAAATATTTAAGGTATTTGTATACTATATATATTACATTCTTAATGCATGTTACCATTAAAATTCTTGTTACCATGAATATTTAACGAGATAACTGTCATTATGCTCTTTTGATTTAACTTATTCTGACTTAAGCCTTATTTGTTCATGACTTATGTATTTTTGATTTCACTTATTTTGACTTTTGTCTTTTTATCCAGGCATAAACCATCATACCTTTCATCTACCAAACGTAGAAACAGTTACATTTAGATATGCCCTAGGTATTTATTTCTTCAATTTCTTCAAATGAGTAATATTTGTCACTGACTTATAACAATTGTACCAACAAAATCAGCAAAAATTAAGCTTTACATCTGCAGAAAAAAATACTTGGGAGCAAAGATATAATATATTATATTGTTTCAAATACAAATAAAATTAAATTTTTATGAACATTTGAAGTTTATTTTATTACAACATTGGATATTCACTAGATTTTTCATGTAACGATTTACTTATTTTGTTGTAATTCAAAAACGAATAACTAGATACATCAAAATTTCACTGGATGTTTATTTTATCAAAATGTATTATATTTTGACTCGTTTTGAGCTGTTAACGGATAATTTCAAATTTCAACTTTTTTAGTTTTTTTTTCTACGATATTTTATTATCATTGAATTCAAATTTAACACCATCTACTACAATGACTTCAGTTGTAACCTACTGTACAGCAGAATGAAACTCACTTGCCCACTTTTTTATTTTATATTTGATTTTTTAAATTGTGCAATAGGTCTTGGTAACATAAACCAATACGAAAATATATACTTATAGGTATATTATAAATTTTTTTTTAAGATCAAATAATTGAAGATTTATTACATTTTACAAGAACCATAGCCAAGCTATTAACTTACCTTCTTCTAAGTTATCCATGTTCAAAACTTAAAATTTCAAAGTTTTTTTACAATATAATTGTATAAGAAATTAAAACACTGAACTTGTAAGAAACAATAATATTATAATATATAAATATCTTTTACTGTATCTATATACTTGACAGTTCGCATTGGTGTATGGTGATCTAACCACAATTAAATAAACGCCAAATTAAAGTTATACGGCCGCATGTTTGCTCTATTGCTCTATTAATTGTTTGATATAACTATGGGTATTATTTTAACTATGTTATTTTTATACACTGGAAACACAAGTTACCGCAAACAATGTTTATATTTGTTGATACCTGAGGGCTGAGAACTTCCTTTACAATATTTTTGTATTGGAAATAGTGTTATATTGAGTAATTTTTATTCATAGACCACAGCCTTTTTTTAGTGAATAATCACTGTGTCCATTCATCCACCCTTAAAAATAAGTTTCACTAGTAGAAAGACCCTCTCTTCTGAACTCGGTGACCTCTCTATTTACTCCCCAAACAGTCATATACCCATGATCAGTGTCGGTCTGGCCCACCCCTGGCTACTTGGTTATCACCGCCGGCACTTGGATATCTTTATTTATTGGGAGACCTAACCAATGGGAAAGAAAAACAAAATTTAACTTTACTCCGATTCTCATACATTTTTTAATGTTATATGTGAGAATTATGTATTAACATATTAATAAGATAAATTCCTTGATATTGCCTCCTTTTTACCGTAGTCTATAAAAAAAAAAATACTAAAATAATATTCGTTTATAGTAAGGAGAAAAACAATTTTATAATCAATTAAATTTTGAATAAATGAAAGCTATCTATATTTTCAAAAATACAGCATTTGTAATTGTATATTGTTGTAAAATTGTATAGTTCCAACACTTAAATAACTAATGCTAATCGAATAGGTAATAAAGAAAAATAGATGCTTGTTGAAATTGTATGTATTATTATCTTTTTTTTTATTTATAATATTGTTCAATTTGATAATATATGCACCATCGTGAACTGTTATGCACAAGTCAATTTTAAAACCGATGATGACATGATTTTTGTAACATTTTTTAATTAATTGAAATTAATCCCAGTGACACGTTAATTTCATTACAAAAATAATGGTCCTATAAAATTTATTTGTGCAGTTAATGGTTAAATGGTGGATATATTTAATAATATTATAAAAACAAATACAAAGTAGAACAAACATAGGCAACAAGTATAGTGTGTTCTTATTACCTATTGGATAGTATTATTAATAAACGTGTGGAAAACTTACAATTTGACAAATGACAATATTATACAATATTTTTGAAAATATAAATTGCTTTTATTCATTCAAAATTCAATTGATTTTAAAAAATTGTTTCTTCTATATTATTATAGAAAAAGGATACTTTACAAAATAGATATTTTTGAATTTTTAAAAATCAAAAAAAAAAATTTTAATACATTTTTAAATTATTTTTTGACCATGGTAAAAGGGAAGCTATTTGTTATATAATACATTAAAAATATCTACATTAGAATATCTGCATAATATATCGAATTAAAGCTCTTGACTTTCTAATCAACCCACTTATCTATATTAGGTACCTATTATATTTATTTTAATTTTGTATCTATTTAATCATGAAAAAGTATATATTTTTTACCAAAACAATATTGCCAAACTGTATTTATAATTATATTTTATAAAGGCTGTAACTATACATTATTTTGTTTATAGTTAATAATGTATATTATTAACTTAATTAAATTTAACACAATAAAATTCTATCTAATAATAAAATGAGATTAGACTTTAGTTATAGTAAGATATTCATTGTATACACAGAAAACAAAATCACATAGGTAACATTTTTTTTTTTTTTGTAAACCACATTGAAAATCATTGTGCTAAGAGCCTTAATTATTATCCAGACTGACACTGCCCATGTTAGAAATAAATATTTCTACACAGAATTAAAAGGGCCACACACCATGCCACTACGTCTTCAAATACTATTTATATACTATACTAACCTAATAAATATATTTTATTTTTATTATTGATCAGAATGATAAATAAGTATATATTTTTTTATTAAGAAGAAGAAAAATCTAAGAAATAATAAATAAATTAATATATTATAGTTATTACTTATTGGTTACTACAATTTAATATTTATTCTAGTGGACACAATGTTAGTAAAATTTTACTCTACTGGGTGTCCATTGAACTTTACTGTGTATCCATTTGGACAAAAAACATCCTTAAAAAATGGCCCGATAGACCATAGTCCTTAAAATGGAAATAAATATTGGAAATAACAATAAAATCTTCAATTATTCGATCTTCAAAAAAGAAAAATATATATATAAATATTTTACGTATTAGTTTACATTGCATGACCTATTAAAAAATAAAAAAATAAATTATTATACCAGAAAAATAAATCCATATACCACTGACTCACTCATCCCTAGCTGTAGTCTGCAACTCAAAAACTACGCAACTTACGGACTTGAAATTTGGAATAGAGGTTTTTCTCATATTTTCATCGAGCAATATGAAAGGATTTTCAAAAATGTCGCGTTTTAGCGGAGTAATCAACAATTATAATTATTTACCGGCAATACGTATATACGACGGCCCGCGAGTTTCCAGCTACCAGCAATCTATCCTTTTTGTCCGAAGGTCAACGATAAGAATTGTTTCGAGAAGTTTATCAATGAAAATAATTTCGTGCATCTCGCGTACACCAATATTAATACTCCAATATTATATTTTAAACGATAAAAATAAAATGCACACCGATAACATAAGCCAATACACATACAAATTATATTTATTAGTTATCTCTCCATTGCCTTGCCACGGTGACTATACACTATACACATTTAAATTTTCATTTGCTCGCCGCACTACCAGCAGTTCGGACACGCGTGACATCATAAATATTTACAATTATAATTTTATATTATTTGGAATAACTTAGTGGTTCCCTCTAATGATCTTGATACGCAATAAGAAAGGAGTTTCCGATGTTCGCTTTTTAAAGAGGTGGCAAAACAGGGATCTTAAGATTCACGGTGGAAATCGAAACTTTTTTTTGTTTATTAATGGTTGCCTATTTGCCATTTGGTTGCAAGTTACATAATATGCAAATTATTTCACTAAACAATCACGCCGGTTTGTCCATAAAAATAAATATAATAACCTTCAAAAATATATTAATATATACATTTTAAATACTCCTAAAAATCCGGGATGATCAACTATGACTTCAATACTATTTTAGGTTCACTGTGCCATACAAATTTTTTTTCAACTACAAAGCTGTACCAATATAGCTATATTTTATCTCCCTCCTCTCTGTGTCCACAATATACCGCAGGTAGATTGCCTACTTGATAATATATCATTCGCATAACCATAAGCGAAACTCACAGGCAACGCCACGGATGGCTAAAAATTAAAATATAATATGATTTTGCTTCCATTACACCCAAAAGGAGTTAATTAATCACAATTTTTTTTTTCGGCCAACGCCGGGTTATTCAGTTAGTATCTCATAAATTAAGAAAAATTACGAATATAATAAAAATTCATCGCATTTAAGTAGTTATAACTTTGGTTAAACATTTTTTTATAGATATTAGAACCGATATTCAATAAAGTACAAGGATAAAAATGTGCAGTAAAAAATTTGAGTTTTTCAAATTTGAAAATGGTCAATTAAGACCACCTAATATTCATTTTCAAACCACTGTGCGTAGGTGGTGAATGTTTACGACCTGAAAAGGGTGGCAACAGGTTTTATTCCGGCGGCCCTTTGGTGCCTCAAACAATCCAGACACCAGACAATTGTTGATATGCTCACGTATACGCAGTGGTCGAAATGGCTCAAGATAAGTGGAGGGATGCCTTATAATTCAGATTTCCTGATATCATCATGAAATTCTTCTATTTTTCATCCAACAAAAAGGTAGAGGGATACCATCCCTCCGTATCCCCCCCCCATCCCATAGCGTGGGTTAGGTGGGACAAATTCCTTTTTTTCACCCTAACCTATACTACAACGAGTTAAACATTAAGTGTCTCATACATTCATATTTCTTGCTCCGTGTCCCTATAATAATATATTCTTTTCATTAATATTATAATTTTTTTTCCATAATATATTAATATTTTAATCCAACTATCCAAGAACGGTTCACTTATTCCTAAACAATCATCAATTTTGAAAAAATGTCCGTTTACCCTTAATTTTCTTTTGTTTTCCTTGTCGCTTTTTAAAACTACTGCAGTAGTCCCATGGGATACTATTTAAATTACCAACTAGGTTCACTTTCCCACAGAAATTGAAAATTGAATCATTATTTCAACTATTTATCATGTATATGGATCACAAAAAAAAATTATCACATATTAATGTAAAGTCATTGTCTTTTGCATCGTTCCGCTCAGAATCTAATAATATTATGTATGAAATACAGTAATAATATAATATTAATATATTGTCATCAGTAGGTAATTATTTATTATTATAAAAGTATGGTAATATAAATATTAAATAGTTAGTTAATAAAACGAGCAATGCAATAATGCCATTGCCATATCTCAAAATATTTATTGTTTTTATCAATAAATACTATATCTGGCAAGTTTAAGCTTTTAAAAAGTACATCATCAAACTTACAAGAAATGTTCGAATACAATTTGTTATACTAGCTTATACGTGGCTATAAAGAATTACTGCAGTAGTCTAATAGTCTGAAATAGCTATTAAATATTAAAAGGCTTAGCCCCCCCCCCCCAAAAAAAAATATCCCTTATTGATTTAGATATAAGTCTCCTATAGGTTATTTTTAATAAATAGTTTTGTTAGCCCCCCCAGAATTTTAACCCTAGTTGCGCCTATGACATAGATGGGTGGTCGTGGGGTGAACTGATGTTGGGCCATGAGAATAATATGAGATTGACTAGTCACAATAGAGAATTGAATGTTAACAAATAACAAACCGTTAGAATGATAGGATGATGTAAATTGTACAGTGTATACTTATAAAAGTAGTGGTGGTGGTGGTAGTAAAAATAAAAATGCATTGGGCCTCACACACAAAAAATGTTCTACACGCCACTGCCATAATTCACTAGGCACTGTAAAATGCACAGAATAAATTATTCATGTAAATATGTCTCATGACTTATATACTTACTTACGATTTTACACAAATTCAGCACTGATTGCGTCGATTTATTTTCTATTAAGTGCCTTTCAAATTACCATCGGGAATGAATGCATTCTAAATTAATTTATAATATATGTGTAATGCACCTACATTCAGATCTTAAACATATTATTTTCATTTTTGTGTCCTGAATTAGCCAAAAACCGCTAAAATCGTACAACTATAGCTGGTTCGCCATTGTTCACCACGCATCCATAATATAATGTATTTACTATTTACTATGCAACCATATACGTAATAATATAATAATGATTATTTCACAAAATAGATAGGTATGTAATAATATTATTAGCAATTTTTGAAGACACGTCGCCCGCTAAAATCGAATGTTTCCAAAAAATGCTGTCTTGCAGTGCACATTTGCTCCCCGAAAAATGCCGTTCGGGGTAATTACCCCCCCCCCTCATTGACCCACACCATCTAAATACGCCACTAGCAATCACAGGGTTGTGCCGACTTGTGGGCCCTGGCTCACCCTGCAGTCCTACACATTGGCGCCACCACGACTGGTCAGGGACGAGTGTACGAAGTGGTCGTAATTTTAATTAATAGTGCCCGTAATTTACAATATTAACGATTAACAGTTCGCGCCTCCATCGTCGGTGGTTCGTAACTTCGTGGCTTCTAACCGACAAAGGCGTGCGTGGCGCGTGAATCTGGTGCGTGGGTCATGCGGGCAATTAGCATAGCAGTAGTTGATAATGGGATCCGGAAGGGTAGTTTGAAAGGGCGCCAAAACGTTGCTCATGGAAAGGCGTACGTACTTACGGTTTTTCTTTTTGTTCGTTTAATACTTTATTGATTATACGAAATCAAAGCAGCCATCTTGTATCGCGTTTTTCAACTTCCGTGACAATCGCAGCGGCGGTCTCGGTCTCTCGGACGTGTGTCGTCCCGTCCACGGAGGAGCTGCGTTGATGATAAACGTTGATTCATAATTACTGGCAACTGGCGAGACAGACAGACCGATAGACTGCGACAATGACTTCCACGTTCCGTTCGAGTGACATTCTCCAGCAGATGGACTTCGCCATGATCGGCACCCACTTCGCTTCCGGCCCGTTGCAAATCGATCAGGATTTCGCGGGCATCAGTGGTGTTCACTTCAACGGCAGTGGGTCTCAACAACAGTACGCCAACGACGGCGAAGTGACGCTGCAACCCAACGGCATGCCGCCATCATGGCAGAGCATCGCTGCGCCCGGGTCGACCGTGGCCGATTACCTGTCTCATTTGCCAGCCACCCTCACCCTGCACCACTTTCTCAAATACTCGGGAGAGGCCGTATGTAAGGACGTGCGCGACGAGACGAAACCGCCGAAGAAGAGGAGAAAACAAGGCAGACAAGTGAACGCAACGGCAGTTGCCGCAGCAGCAGCAGCCGCCACCAGTGACCGCTGTCCGCCTACTACGACAACGTCGTCGCCGCCTCAGGTCAAGCCGAAGCCCGGCCAGATACGGATAACGAGCTGCGCAGACGGCACCACCATGTTCGGGTGTCCGGAATGCCGGGCCGAATACTTGGACAGGCATCTGCTGGAGGAGCACCTGGGCACTCACGCGACGGAACGGCGGTTTGTGTGCGACATTTGCGGGGCAGGGTTGAAGCGCAAGGACCACTTGACGAGACATAGGCAGAGCCACAGTTCAGAAAGGCCGTACGCTTGTACGGTGTGCGGCAAAGCGTTCAAGCGTAAGGAGCAGCTGACCCTGCACAAGGTAGTACACACTGGTGAGAAACGGCACGCTTGCATAGAGTGTGGCCGTGCGTTTTACAGGAAAGATCACTTGAGGAAGCACGCCAGGAGTCATGCGGCCAGGAGAGATAAAAGCAGTGGGCAGGCATGCTAGACGAATAAATAACAAGAAGGAAAAAATTATTTGCCAATTTGTTGTATATTTTATTGATTTTCATCCGTGTACATATTATGGATATTATATAAAACTCTTGCAACTACTGTCGCTTAAAAACTAATATTAAAATATTATACGCGAGTGCATTATATATCATCAACATTATAATATCAAATATACCATTACCAAATTATTATTATGAATTTTGTAAATATTATGTATCGTGTTATTAGTTATTAACAATGTTTTCCTTAATTTTAAACATCCGTGTTATAAAAACACAATGCTACTTTCATTAGCAGTAATTATTTTATTTTACCAGCTAAACATAATATAGAAAAAAATGAATTAACCATAAGTTAATTATGTATAAAATATTGTCATTATTTGAACAAATTTTTAATATTTAAATTATGTTGAAAGATAAAATAATATTTGAATGTACAATGTACAGTAATTTATCCATATTTTTGGATGTACAAGTTCAAAAATATATATGTGTTTATTAACTGTTCACTATTTTTTTCCACCCCAACCCCATAGACCTTTCACAAACCCGGAAATCCCTTCTTTATTAGCTGGGTCAGAAACCGGTTGTTGTTTTTTGAACACTGGTAGTTTAACAAAATTTAATGCGACATCAAAGAACAAAGGCTTGCACGGTATTTCTTCCATTTCAGGTGGTACTTTAATGACATTTGGATCTTTACCCAATATACTCGAATCTTCATAGTATTCGTCCAAACGTTTTGTTAAAGGCATCTTAAATAAATTAACATTTAAAATAAAATTGATGTTGAACAATGAAAATATGCTAAAATACTACCTTTTGCAGTTTGGCATTTTTCAAACTATCCAATTCTTCCTCATTATCTTGTTCGAGAACACTTTGAGCATGAGCGCAGTATTTAGAAGACTCAATGGTGTTCACCAAGTTACTCAAACGAGTCTTTAAATCATCATCAACTTGATTAATAGCAGAAGATATATGAAGCAATGCTCGTTCATACATGGCCATTGTATCCCTCCAACGATGCAGAGTACTTAAACTCTGACCAATATAATAACATCTAAAAAAACACCATAAATTAGAATCAGATAAGAACAATTAATGTATAGAAAAGTACTATGGTGAAAAATGTGTTAATGTACCTACCTAAATGCTTTGTAAGCTTTAGCTTTAATGATCAATTTTTCTTGAAAATCTGAATCGTCTTCCAAACCAGGCAATTGTTGTTCTTCCAAAATATTTTGTATCAAAATCTCATATAACCTAGTTACGTCTTGAAGTTTCTTACTCCCCTATGTTAAAATAACAGTTATTAATAAATAATAAAAAGGATATAATCCGAATAAATATACAGTTATTATAATATCAATAATAATTATTTTAAAACCATATATTTTCACATACGATTGTTCCTTGTTTGCCATCATTTTCCAATGCACTTTCAATTAACAACAAATTACGTTGTATTGATCTTTCCAAACGAATGAATGACAAATAAGTATGAAGATACTGTAATGATGATGCTGAAGAAGTTGAAGAACCATCCATTTTCTGCAAACCAAGATGTATATTAAACAATTTAAATCTATAAGCACAAATATAAAGTAACTTTAAATAACTGACCTGTTCAGTTTTAATGTCATCTCTAATTGCTAGCATAGCATCTTTACAGTCCATCAAATGTTGTTCCAATGAATCACTCTTTTCAGCTAATGTAGTGCATTTGTCCAACAAACTATTAAAATCACGATTGGCTAATAAGAAAGTCCTTACACGAGAATTTTTAACGGGCACTGTACGATTTCTCCAAGTCACTTCACTTAATGAATCTCTTGTTTGCGCCATCAAAGTCTGTATAAATATATAATTTATTTAAGTAACTGTGATATCCTTTATTTTATGAATAAAAGTAACTAACATCCAATGTCACTAATAAATCCCCTTGTGCTTGATTACGCAAATGTAATAGTTGATTGACATCTGTCTCATTTCCTATATTATAAGCACAGAAACGCAAGCTTGGTTCTAATTCTTCATATCGATTTCTATATAAAATAGCATCTTCTTCGTTTAGTGCAGACGCTAATTTTTCATAAATCATTCTGAAAAAAAATTAATGTTATATCAAAATGAATAACAAATTATGTTAAAAATTTCACATTCAGAGGATATATGTATAACTGAAATAAAACGATGTCAAATTACATGAAAATATTTAATGATCTGTAAATAGTAAGTTTCTATAAAATATTTCAATAACAAAAAATAAATAATTAGAAATTTTTACTTACTGAGCTTTTTTTAAGTTTTCTATGGCTGGCTTCCATTCTTGTAGTTCAAATTGCAACATTCCTTCACACCAAGCCACATAAGCTTGAGTTTCTAGTTGAGTACGAGCATCAAATTTTTCAGACTATAATGTTTTTATTTTTATTAAAATAAATTATAAATTATGCGTTAAAAATGTAAATACATTTAATATTTATTGAACACCTTGTACACATTATTTTGAAATAATATTGTTTGTGAAAATAAATTGAGTAATGTATTATTATTACCAATGTAGACCGATTTTTTTTTTATCACACATATAATGTGATTATTTTTACAGGCAACACAAAATTTCCTCAGTCAATTTTATAGAATTGAAGAATTGAATCAAGACTTTTTTTAGAAGCTGCAAGTACTAAATACTTATATTTGTCATTATATAAAAATAATATTGTTTACTAAACACAGATTTATAGAAACATTTAAAAATGTAAACTCTTCCGGTGCATTTCTAACTGAATGTATTTTCTTTTATTTTTAGTAGAAAAAATGCTTTAACTTTCAACTTCAATTCTTTATTCTGGCAGAAAAATGAATTTATACACAGTCCAACAAGAGAATACGCTGAATCTGTGCTCCCCCCATTCACCCTACCATCAAAACCGGTAAATAAAATAATTGCATGGCAAATATTGATTATAATTAACTCATATTTATACAAAAAATATATTTTTCCTTTCTTTATATGATATGGTAATTTATTATTATAAAAAAATATATATTTATTTCAAAAATTTACGACTGACCAAAAACAAAAATCGAGACTCACAATTAGGAAAACTTCACCCATATTTTATCAATATATTGGAGATTCAATCCTACAAAATCTGGAAATTTATTGTCAGCCGAAATATAAATTACTAGCTGTCCCACCCGACGTTGTCCAGGCCAAAGATTTGTATTTTTAATAAATATATTTGTACAAAATGTATATACCATATAATAATAATAAAAGTGTATTGCAACAGCATCAATTTAACATGGTTAGATAGACAATTTAGATAACAAAAGTAGCAACTCATCCTATAAGCAAATAAGAGGACGCTACACCCGCATGTGTTGTCTCCGTCTTCCAAATGTACAACATAGCAAAAACTGTTTTGTGCGGTAAAGAACCGAGAAAGCTATAATCATAACTAAAAAACGAGATTTTCAACACATAAAAATAAAAACAACGTTGCACAGCCAAAGTTCTCCTTTTTATGTGGTGAAAATCTCGTTTCTTAGTTATGACTGTAGCCTTCTCGGTTCTTTCCCATGCAAAACAGTGTTTTGGTATGTTGTACATTTATAAGACGGAGACAACACATGCAGGTATAGCGTCCTCATAAGCTTGAATGTGGATGAGTTGAGTTCTATTAAGGTAAAAAAAAATTGCAAAATATATCTTCTAATTATAATCTTATATATAAAAATCTCGTGTCACGTCTTTATATGGAATAAACTCCGTAACTACTGGACCAATCTTGATGAAATTTTTACAATATGTGTAATTGGGCCGAACTCAAAAGATAGGTTAATTTAAAAAGGGAAAGGACCAACCCCCGGGAGGTGCTCAAACAGGAATTTTGAGATTTCCGATGGAAATTTTCGTTTATAAATGGTTGCCATGGGTTTTTAATAATAATAATAACAATAAAATAAAAAACTATTTGCTTTACTTTATAAATATAAGTTATAATATAATATCAAACTATAAAAACGTGAAATGAAAATCTCTGTACAGGCTGAACTCTGGAACTACTTATCAGATCTTCTTGATTTTTTTTAAAGGAAAGAGTACTTTATGGAGAAGGCTTATATGAAAGAAAATTTTAGGTTGCTATTGGTTAATCGGGCATGTTTGTTGATTTATATTATTATTTTTTGTCAATATACATATATATATAATACAACATACAAGATCTGATAAGTAGTTCTAGAGTTTAGTCTATATAGTTATAGTCTCTATATTTATATAGTAATACATATATATAAATTAATGTTTGTGGGTAGATTAGACCTCTGGGAAGAAGATAGGTTAATTTACAAATTTTTTTTATTTATCGGATTTTAGTACAGTTAGGTTAGGATAGGATTTTGTATAAATTGATTATATTAATCCATTGTAGGTGGAATTAAGTAAAAATGACAAGCTTGGTATAACTTTGATACTTTAGAGTTAAATCAAACATTTACGTACAAACAGCACGGGGTCCGCAATCTACCGCAGATAGATTGCTTAACTGATAATGTACTTTCGCGAATCAGAATTTTTATTTTCTTAACGGAAAAGTTAAGATAAATTATGAACACCATACACCGAATATTTAATAACAAATTGAACAAAGTTTGAGTCATATAGAGTTGAAACATTTAACGGGCAACGAAGTGCATGGGATCAGCTAGTATTAATATAATATGTAATAAATTGCAACCATTTAAATAAACAAAAAAAAATTGTCTTTTTTCGTATGCTAAAAAAAATCATGTGTGAGATTTCAATTTTTTATATTTCTCATATAACCAATAGCAACCATTTATAAACAAAAATTTATATTGTAAACATTTATTTTTATATATATATAGACATAGATTGTTATTATTTTCGGCCACCCAATTAATTTTACCAAGGAAAATGATTATACATTAAAACTTTCCCGTGACTCGACCGATTTATTAGCGAAAACGTATTAAAATAAGTAGTTTTTTTCGAGATATGCTCATACGTAAAAAAAGGGGGCAGTGTTTCTCTATTATATTATGCATGTTATATACATATAAACCTACCTCTTAAAACCACTCTATCAAGTAAAAAAAAAACTGCATCAAAATCCGTTGTGTAGTTTTAAAGATACAGACATACAGCCGCGGGGGGACTTTGTTAAGATTAAGATTTATTATTATTATTTTTTTAATTTGAATATTTTCTATTTGTTTGTGTCCATAGCAACCATTTATAAACCAAAATTTCTATTGTAAATTTCAAAATTCCTGTTTGAGCACCTCCTGGGGGTGCTTGTTATATACATATAAACCTTACTCTTGAATCACTCTAGTAATTAAAAAAAATTGAATCAATATCCATAGCGTAGTTTTAAAGATCTAAGCATACAGAGAGAAAAAGGGTCTTAGTTTTATAATATGTTAAGATTAAGATTACAATGTATAATGATTTGAACATAATAGTAAAATAATTTTACCTCACAAAGCTTTTGAAGTTGTATTGCATAACTAGCAGCTTTTCTTAATCTAGACACCAAATGAAATTTTTTTCTTGGTTCTGTATTAGCTTCAACTCTTAGTTGCATTGCATAACTCCATGCTCTTTCAGCTAACATCAACGGTATGTATACAGCTCTAAGTTATACACATTGTAACTATTAAGTAATTTAATATTTTAATAAATATGAATTTATTCACCTTTCATCTGTCAGATTGGTTTCTGTAACATTTTTCTTGCGAAAATGCCTTCGATCTCCCTGTTGTAAATGCATAACTTTTCGTAAACGTCTGATACGTCTGGTGCAATAACCTCTATAAATTAAAAATGAATATTTTTAGTATATTTTTCAAAAATTGTTACTAAAAACACACTACTAGGTATTTAGTATTTAATATTTACCTATATCTTTGATAATCATTATGCCTTAAACCATGTTGCTGTTGGGCTTCCTTAATAATCTTTAATACTGTTGGAAAATTATTAAGTAATATTTAAATTTAAATATAAGGTAGGTTAGGTTCCTACCAATTTTTTTTTAAATTTCATCAAACTGAACATTAGTTTAATAGATTTGTGTTCAATATATTTTACAGATGGATAACCACTGTTGGGTATAAAATACAAGTTACAATCAAACATAAACATATCCTATGACCTACACAGTTTTTAAGCTAACTAAGTTTTAGTTCTGTAACAAAATCTGTTTTTAATCATATATAGGCCATAAAAGTTATCATGATAATATAATTAATAGCAAATGGTACATATATATTATATACTTATACTCTATCCCACGAAAGAATAATCACTTTTCACGCATCACCAATGATTCGATTGGTGTGTCGAGAACCATGTGATCACGCTAACATTGGGGAGTTGGTGAGGGATGCATGCTACTGATGAGAATTGGTCAGAGGACTGATAATTCTCTCGTGGGATAGAGTATAGTAATAATTTATGTCTTGAATAATTTGTAAAATTAGAGTATCACTGTAGAAAAAAAAAAATGTTATTTATTAATTGTGGGCAACTCATGATACTACAAATATATTTGCAAGAACTATAGTCCATAACATTAAATGTATTCATGAGTGAACCATTTACTGAATAATAAGTATTTATAAGCAGCGATAGAACAACCGAATCAGAGATCTTAAGGTCCTAAGAATCCCAAATTAGAGATGGAGAAAGGTAAGCATGAGACAGAGATGCATACTGACAGTAAAAGCGATAAATGATCTTAGAAAAACCCCCAAAAAAATTATTATTTGTAAATAATAAGAGTATGAAAATCACTTTATCATATTATAATAAAATTAAGACATTATGCATAAAATCCTTTACACAAGTTATTATTATTTTTTTTTTTATTTTTTACACGAAGAGGATAATTGTTTTATTATTATCCATTCCCATATAATAGGTGTAAAATAAGAAACAGTTTGATAGTGGAAAAAGGATACTTTCAATTGAAAATATGGGAATTTTCTTTTCTTCATTTTTCGGTACATTCTCCTTATTGCTGTCGTTGCCAACAATTTGATTAGACATTGTGCCTGGTAAGATGTAATTACAATTACTGTCTACTTAGACCCAAACAAAAATTATAATAAACCTGTAAGGACAATTTATTATTATGACTTTAAAATGTAAAAATAAGTTAAAATCGATAGGAATTTACTAGATTACAAACTTACTCGTCTTACAATTTACACAACAGTCAACAATTAAAGTATGCAACACACGTTGACAACTTTCGAATATTATTATGTTATTACATAATCATATAATATAAATTGTAAAAGATTGAGATAGCAAAACTTACTACGAATTTCGTAACGTTACAAATTATTAGTACTTACGTGTAGTCGTGTGTAGCCTGTTTGTAGTTAGTTGATACGTGTTAAGAAAACGTTGATACCTAGGTAAACCATACGACAACGACTGGTCGACAATCTGATCAATCATTATCAGACTTATTAATCAGGCATTCAAACCACCAATCACCATGTCTACAAAAAAAAAAAACTTGCAGACCACATACAATTTTAATGTTTTTCGACGTGAAACGTAACCGAAACGTTTTCTACCAAGTTATCTCCTTATTATCGATAATATTCGGTATTACGCTTATCACTACAATTTTAAATAATTTGTTCGACTTTGAATAAAAAAAAATAAAGACATGAATTCAATTAAAATCTAAAAAATGAAATAAAAATCGTTTGTGATTTTTTACTGCTCATTAGAGGTATTATATCTAACGTTTCATAAATAATTTTACATTGAAATATGATCGCAGATGCTGAGGATTTACATATTGTGTAATGTGTATATGTCCTCTACACTCTTTTAGGTTGGTGAACAGTTTCAAATATGTTCCTGACCAGATGGCAAAAAAGATTGTACTTGAAAAAGTTGAACTGTTGGTCCATTAGCCTCAGCAGTTGTGACTGTACCCGTACACATTCTACAATAAACCATGAGTCTGTACTTCCAACCCAAGCACAGGTCGTAATATGTGGTACAGGAGTAGTGGCCAATTCGCTGGCCTACCATTTAGTGGAAAATGGGTGGTCAGATATTGTTCTCATCGACCAGGGAAAGTATGTATCTTATTGAATTCCACATTAAATATTTTGAAATTTGAACCATTCTGTACTTAGACCGTGTGGAGGGACATCACATTTCGGTTCAGGAACTCTGGGTTTATTCAAACCAATTGCTGAACGCAACATCATTATGTACAGTATTAAGTTATACAGGCAGTTAGAAGCTAAAGGATATGATATTGGTATGTTATTGTCAAATTAAAGGGTTGCCTGTTTATTCCTATAATATTGAAATGAAATTTGTATTTAGGTTTAAAACAATGCGGTAGCTTAAATTTAGCACAAACTAAAGACAGAATGATAGCATTAAAACGAAGGATTGCATATAGTTCACCTACTGGATTGCATTGTGAGGTAGAATAATATTAGTTTTACTTTAAATTTTTTAAATACCTCCTCATTAAACCAATATTTATATTATTATTAGATGCTAGGAAAAAATGAACTGAAAAGATTACATCCATTTTTAAATACTGATGACTTAGAAGGTGGAGTATGGGTTCCTGAAGATGGAGTGGCAGACCCTCAAGCAATCTGTAAATCATTAGCTAAATTAGCTTCTGAAGGTGGTGCTCATTATGTTACTAACTGCCATATTCAGAAAGTTGTTACCGAAGAAGATCGAATTAAGGGTGTCCATACTAGCCGAGGGTTTATCTACTGTGAATATTTTGTAAACTGTGCAGGAATGGTAAAACTACTTTTTTAATTTTGGCAATATTTAATTAATTCTGATATGTCTATTAAAATAAAAGTTGATGGCAAACTATTTATTTTAGTGGGCAAGGGAAGTAGGAAATTTATGTTCTCCTAAAGTCAGGGTGCCTGTATACCCAGCTGAACACTTTTACGTTACAACTAGTCCATTACCCGGAATTGGTGTCGATTTACCTTGTATTAGAGATTTTGATTCTCATATTTATGCCAGAGAGTATAACTCTGGATTTCTTGTTGGCGGATTTGAAAAAATTGCTAAACCTGCTTTTCTTAATATGAAATTAATACCACCAGATTGGAAAAAAGATATGCCTTCAGATTGGAATCATTTTAGTAAGTAAATTAAAATGGTGGAGTATAATATAATTTAAATTAAATTTTTTTTAGTGCCCTATTGGGAAAAAGCTATGTCTCGAATTCCAATTCTTAAGGATGCTGTTTATCCAACATTGGCCAACTCTCCAGATACATTTACACCAAATGGCAAATGGATTTTGGGAGAAACACCAGAAGTAAACTATTTTAAAGTGCTATATTAAATTCATTATAAGTATAAATAGGATATTGATGGATTAAAAATTATATTATTTTTATATTTTATAACATAAAAGTGACAAATATAAATTACAAAATAACTTAATTACAATTGTAATATAAGCATAGATAAAAATTTAATTTTTTTTTAAGAATTATATTTGATAACTTTTAGTTTTATTTTTATAAATACATTTAAATTTTCCTATAGGTAGATAAAATCAGGTAGATAGGTGAAACTGCAATTACTATTTTAAGATGGACTAACACATTTTTTTTTCAAGGTTAATTGTACAACATTAACGTAATATTATATTAATATAATATGAAAAATGTATGTAAAAAAAATTAGAAGTTTTAAAATTTGCAAAAGAATACAAACATTATAAATAAAACTTATATATTTTGAATTGTTGTACAATGAAACTAATAATTTGTAGTTTGATTAGCATTATACACTATATAAAAATAAAATACATAATTCAATTCTTTAAGTTCCTATCTCTAAGATACTGTTAATGTTTATTAAAAATGGAAATTGTATCTAAAATAGTTTTAATAGGAACTTAATAAACCACATTAATGTAATTGTCCCTAAAGCCCTTAATATTTATTAGAAGTCTCAAAAACGTTCCCTTTGGCCAATTAGCTTCGCTCACTTTTTTCAGTCTGGTTTGCTCTAAGTTAAAGTATAGTGTAGAAGTTTGACAATCTTACCTAGCCAAAGACCAACTAAGATTGGAAAAGGTCCAAAATAAGTTTCTTTCTTATGCAACTTTCCTATTACAAATTTACTACCCTGCACATGATGACTCGCTTGTTTGCCAAGCTTTAAATATCCAAACACTCTCTACCCGTCGATTAACTGCTGGCATTAATTTTGTTTCATCTCTTCTTAATGCTCCTATTCTTCTATCTAGCATCTAGTTCTGTGTTCCATCCTATCCTACCAGAGATCACACTCTTCTTTTTAAAGGTGCAATCATTGTATGCTTTAAAATTTTAATAATGTAACTGTTGCTTATTTCTTGGGTCACATATGTATATATATATATTTATAATTATTTTGTTATCTCTATCTAGTTTAATTTCTATATAATTACTTAATATTGTTAATATCCTTAAATATTCTTTGTCAAATCGCCTGATTGAGCGTAAGTTAATTAAAATAAATAAATTCAAGCTGATGAATGTTGTTGAAAAGAATATATAAGATGTACAAATATGTTTAAAATCAAACATTCACATAAAAAAGTGTCAAAGTCTATGTGCATCGTGTATGTAACTTAAAATGGATATTTGTACTGAACAAAGAGCTAATGATTAAAATATTCATTATTATTTAATATTTAAGTGTCTAAACAATTATTTTTAGATTGACAACTACTTTGTAGCTGTTGGAATGAATGGCAATCCATTACAAGGAGCTGGGGGGATAGGAAAAGCTATGGCTGAATGGATAATTGAAGGAAAACCTACTCAAGAACATTTAGCTTTTGATGTACAACGGTTTTTAGATCTTCATAATAATAGAATGTACTTACAAGAACGTACAAAAGAAGTAGTTGGCAGGTATTATTTTTAAACAGCTAATTTTAATCTATTAATTACACTATTTATGATTTTATATATAAATAATAAATATTAAAACTTATTGCACAGCATTTAGATTTTGATATGAGCATTTAGATATGAGGTTTCTTAACTTTTTAAGAACGTATCTAAGAAGTCATGTTTTGGAATACTTAAAGTTACCATTTTAAATAATGCAACTATTGAGGTTTTAGTTGTGAAAAATGATGATACAGTGAGTACTGCTTAATGTGATCACATTGGTTTAGGCCATTTTGCTCTATTAACCAGTTGATTCCATAAAGCATCTTTTTTTCAATATAATGTTTGATTTGGGATTTTCATTTTTGATTCCAATTAATGATTGATTCTATAAACCATTTATCACATTAAGTGGAACTCACTGTATATATTTTATGCAATAATTTGAAATTCAAGATTTTCTAATTTCTAATCTGTTTTTTAAATTAAATATAATAATTTGTATTTTATTTATTTAAGACACTATTCAATACCATATCCTCATCAAAATGAATACAAGAATGCTAGAAAATTACGGTGTTCACCATTATTCAGTGTTTTGGAAAAAAGAGGAGCAGTTTTTGGTACTCGAATGGGATATGAACGACCATTGTACTTTGACACAACATACAATGGTAAATAAAAATACATTTAAATAGGAGAATTATTACAAGTGTAATTATGCAAAGATCAATTTTTAAAGTTTTAAAAATGTAAATATAAAATATTTATAATAGGAAAAGGATCTCCTCCAGAAATGCCACCGGGTACATTTTACAAACCTAAATTCTTTGATTTTATGTTGGAAGAATATCATGCTTGCAGAGAATCTGTTGGAATTATAGATATGTCTTCATTTTCTAAAATGAAAATTCAGGTATTTAATATTTAACATTATATTTTTTATATTTTTTTATGTAGATATTACCTATTGAATGTTTTCCTACATTAAACAGTATAATATTATTATTATGTAATAATTATTTGTATATATTATACATTAAGGGAAAACAAGATATGAACGACGATACCGAGGTAAACATACTATATTTTATGTGTATGCGATTAAAAATGATGCTTTTACTTATGCCTAATTTCTTCTCTTAATGTACTATTTTCAGTCTCAATGTAACGGTGTTGTTGATTGGTTACAATCTTTGTGTACAAACGATGTAAATATTCCTGTTGGCGGTATTGTCCACACAGGAATGTTGAATGAAAGAGGTGGTTATGAAAATGACTGTTTATTAGTGCGTGAACGGGAAAATTGGTGAGAGATGATAAAAACTTCCTTATTAACATTGATTAAGTATATTATTCAGTTTTTGGGCAAAAAGTTTGATAAAATTTAAATTATTTAAAAAATTATTTAGTATATATACCTTATACATATTTTTAACTAATGATTTTTTAGATTCTGAGCGAAGCGATGAATGTATTGATTTTACAATGTGTGTTTTTTTTAATTTTTTCTTTTGTCTGTCATCCCCTTTCAGGACAGTAAAAGTTCTTGGATTTTCTTCAATAGTAACTTTTCTAATAGGAAAGGGAATCTAGTTGGTACTTTGGGGGGTCAAAAGTAAAAACTTCCCAGTAGTTTTCAAAAGCGATATGATAAACAAAAAAAAGATTAAGGAAAAACGGGAATTTTTGAGCAAAATCGATTTTGGTTTTTGGTGTACCTCTAAAACAAATGAACGTAGGTACATGAAATGTTGACTGAATGTTTATATTAGCATTTTCTATACACCATTACATTTTCCAAATATTTTAAGCTGTTAACGGACATTTTCAGTTTCCATTTTTTTTAGTTTTCTTTTAAATAAATATCAATAAAATTTTATTTATTGGGTAAAAAAGCTTGAAAATTTAATAGAAGGCTCCTAGGTTATTGTTTCAAAGGTAGATGAAAAAAATTAAAAATTCTTAGTCACAGTTTTTATTTATAAGCATTTAAAGTTCAAATCTTGACAAAATATGGAAAAATCATGAAAATTAGCAAATTATTTTGAGTTGAGAATTCATAAAATTTTTTTTTTTTAAATCTAAGATTTGAAAATGTAATACAAGATTATCCATAAGTTTGCCTACCTTTATCAAAAAAAAAAAATGTCTACAAGAAAGTCAAATTATATTTTTATGAGCGTTTGAAATTAATTTTTTTACAACATTTGATATTCACTCGATATCTCATGTAACGATTTTCTTATTTTGTTGTAATTAAAAAACTTATGATTGTAGATACTTGAAAATTTCACTGAATGTTTGTATTAACATTTTCTATACACAATGAAATATTGAAAACAATTTGACTTTTTTTGAGCTGCTTACGGACATTGACAGTTTTCAATTTTTTTTTCTATAAATATCAATAAAATTTTATTTGTTGGTTAAAAAAGCGTGAAAATTTAATATAAGGCTCCTGATATATCGTTCGAATAGCAGTTGAAAAATATTAAAAATACATAAGCACAATTCTTTTTTATAAGCATTTAAAGTTCAAATTTTGACATTTATAATTTGATAATTATTTTGTAGTTAAAAATGTATGCATTTCAATAAATGTTCAACTTCTATAGCTAAGGATTGAAGGTTGAAAACAAGGTTCCACTTAATAGGTTGTATATAAATTACTTTATTCACAATAATATCATAAAATATACTTGGTAATATCATAGGCTGACTGACCGTTTTCGCTCAGAATTGTTTTTCTCATACAATAATATAATATCATTGAATTCAAATTTAACACCATCCATTACTGTGTCCCATTTGTAAACTACTGTACAGCAGAGCGACACCCACTTGCCTGCCTTTTTTTATGTTGTTAAATTTATTAATTATCTACTTGCAGTTACTTAATGGTATCACCAACCAGTCAACAAACCAGAGTTTTAGATTGGCTCAAAGACCATTTGCCAAAAGACGAATCGATTCAGCTAGCAGATATAACTTCAATGTATACTGTCGTAAACATTATTGGTCCTAAAGCAGGTGCTTTGATATCTGAACTGTCACAAACTGATGTTGACATTAATGTACAACCTTTCACTTATAAGGCAAGTTAATAATTATATTAAAAAAAAAAAATTAATAAATATAGCTACAGTTATAAATTTGATTGTTGTACTTATTGTACTTTTAGACTGTAAACATTGGATACGCTTCTGATGTTATGATGATGGCTTTTACACATACCGGTGAACCTGGATTTTGTCTGTACATACCATCTGAATATGCACTGCACGTGTACGATCGATTGATTTCTGTTGGATTTGACTATGGAATTAGGGATGTTGGCAGTTTAACACAACGGTTTATGAGAATTGAGAAATTTATACCGTTTTGGGCAGAAGATTTAACTCGTGACACTACACCGTTCGAAGCTGGCTGCAATCATGTTGTAAAACTTGATGTACGTGATTGTATATGTTTTAAATTATAATCCGCATCTTTACCAGGCCTTGTTCAAGTATTTCATCTTTTTCTTTATACAGAAAGAATATTTCATTGGGAAATTTGCACTACAACGTCAAAAAGATCAAGGAATTATCAAAAAACTTGTTATGTTCATTTTAGATGACTTAGATCCTGATAAGGATATATGGTCCTGGGGATTGGAACCTATTTACAGAAATGGTAAATTCATTGGAACTGTAACATCAGCTGGGTGAGTATAGCATAGATAAATATTTATATGCTTTACACTTAAAAATAGCACTTTTTCATTTCAAATTTCATAAGCATGTAATTAAGGGTACTACCTGACTAGTTAGATTTATATACAAGGAATGTTATTTATAGTATAAATTTACATTTTTACTCAATACAATATTTTGGCTCGTTGATTTATTGAAAAAATATATTTACTGTATTTCAGATACGGTTTTACCATGGAAAAATTAGTGTGTTTGGCATACATTCGGCGACCTTTTACAGATAATCGCAATAGAAATCATATGGTTATCACAAATGATTATATATTGTCCCCAACAGCAAAATATGAAATTGATATAGCTGGAACTAGGTTTCCAGTTACTCCAAAAATACATACTCCATGTGTAAATATAAATATGCAGAAAGTTTCAGATGACTCACAATATGTGCCAAAAGTGATATCTCAAATAACAAGGAACTAAAATTATTCTTAATTCTTAATGAAAACTAGCATTTATGTTGATTGAAAAAATAAATAATGTCTACTGGCACCTAATGTTAAAAATAACTAAGAAATTAATATTTTTGATAATGTATTGAAAAGAAATAAAAACCAAATATCATGTTTAACGTTTTTATTGAGTTATTATAATTATAAAAGTCAAACAAAATACACCACCACCAATCACTTCTTCTTCTTTCCTTTACCCTTCTTGTCAGTGGCTTTTTTCGCCGCATCGGGGTTTTCTGCAGCTTCCTTGGCCTTCTTTTCTTTGATACCAACCAATTTAGCTTCAAGTCTTGCCTGCAATCATAGAACTTAATTAGAAACATTTTTAGTACTTTTAATTTATGTAAAATAAATTAAAACATATTGATGTTTGCCAATATGCTAACAAATAAATCAAATTTTATTTGAATAGTTAAATATGATATAAATTTAAGTAGGTATACTGAGGATTTATTACTTTGCTACATATAATTATGAAATAAATTGTTTTCTTATTTATAAGCTTAAAGTGGCTTGAATGTAAGCTTTTTAAAAGTTTAGATAATTATAATTTTTATAGAATAGTAAATACCTATCTTCTAATTTATTAATTATGAAATTAAGATTTCAATCTAACATTTAGGTAATCATGGGTCATCATCATAAATGGGAAAATTAAAATTCCCAAAGTAATGAGTATTTACTATTAATAAGCTTCTTTAAGCCATAATATTAACAACAAATCATGATATCAGATAATTTCTAGTAAAAACTTTTAATGTTTTTAACAATTCATAAAAAATTATTTTTTCAGTCTAGCAACATAGAAGTAACAACCCTTTAAAAATAAAATTTAGCTTAATAAAAATACAACATCTCAAAGAAGTTTTTGTTTCATATACAAAAACTAAAATTATAAAAACCTAAACTGTTAAATTTCCAGGTAAAATTTCAATAGCACAATGCATTATTATTGATGACACATAATTTGGTTTGTGTCTTGTAGTAAGTACCTACTTATGTAGTATATGTTGCTGTTATGCACTTGTAAGACGGAGACAACAAATGACCGTGTAGCGTCCTCTTAGGATAATGTCTTATCCAAATGTGTTTTCTGTCTTACAAGTGTTTTATTATTAAAGGAACACGAGAATTATAAATGTACGGTATAATAGCAAAAAAGTACGAACTGAGGCAGCGCTCCAAACATGGACTGTATCTCATCTTTTAATTTTTCTAAATAAGCATACATATTCTGGGTGTGAATCGAAAAAAATGAGCACGCCATGAATAGCTAATAGGATTTAGCAATCTATAGAAGCATGAATCCAAATTATAAGAATTTGTCTATAAGATAGTCTTGCAACACTTTAAAAAAAAGTGCTGAGAAATTACTAACCTATAGGTAATTTAAATTTAAAACAAATTATTACAATTTAATTTTGTACAGGTAGACTCAAGAACCACTCATGTAAGAAACCAAAATGGTTTAGAGTAGCCCTTTTAAGGATTGTACGTTTAATATTCTACTTTTTGTTAATTTGCTCTTATTTACATTTTTGTAAGGTACAAAAATTTGTTTTTAAAGAAACAAAACAATTGATAATTTTGCACACCTATGACTCGCACGTTTATATAGAAGCAAAATGTGGATTTTAAAAATGTGCATTAATTAGCATTAAATTCAATATTTTTCTTACCTGGCAAATAGCGTTGAAAGCATTGAACTTCTTTTCTTCTTCAGTAATAGCTCGTGCTTCGGGTTCTTTGCTGACAGATTGTTGGATGGGCAATACGACTCCCTTAAATTGTGTGGCTGTCTTGCATTCTTCTTCCTGAACAATTATGACAAATATCAGTAATAATCCAAAGTTAAAAATAAACCCATTGATCTAGGTATACGTACAGTAGCTTCACCCTTCTTAATCTTATTGGTCTTGCTCTTGAGTGGGAACAAAATCAATTTTGAACGGTACTCTTTCAAACGTTCAATGTTCACTTGCAACGATTCTACACTTTTGTTACGGCGCCTAGTGTCTACAGCAATGCCAATGGTACGGGCATAATGTTTATTTAAACCAACACCCTAATAAATTGTGGACACATGACTTTAGTAGATAATAATCATTCAATACAATAAAATAAATTTACCTTCAGCTCTTGCAGAGTAAAACCACGTCCAGCACGGACTTTAGTGTGGTATCGCAATGTTGGGCAATGTACAACCGGTCGCAAAGGCCCTGCCGCTGGTTTAGGTGCCAACTCTTTGGCCTTCTTAATACGATTCTGGTGACGCCTGTATTTGCGAGCCGGTTGGTTGAACCAGGTCTTAATGTACCGTTGCCAGTCTTTGTGAAAATGACCATTTGGGATCATATTATTTCCGCTTGGAGCCATCTTGATGACTTTTGTTGTTAACTACCTGTATCCTAAACAGGGAAAAAAGACGATTTATTCAAAATATTATACCGGGTCACAACGAAAAGGAATTCTACCTATAAGAAGGCAGTGATAAAAATAAAAAATTAAAAATCAACTATTGGGGAGTCTAATATTTATTTGACGTGTTTAATTAATTACGTACAAAAATTATTGAGATCGATCGATGCCTAAATTCTAGGATTCAAGCGGATAAAATAATATAGCATGTACTTACCAAAAACGAAGGGAATCAACCAATTCTATGGAGAATGAACGAATAGAAAAGGAACGTTGTTTGTTTGGTAGCTGCCGTAGCCCGTAGTTGATAGGAGTTATCGGCTAACCTCAAAACTACGAACGTTTTATGTTGCCTGCACTGCTTTTACGTTATTCACCATCGAACGACATTTTTACACTGCCTCGCTGGTACCATTGATAATTAGCCGCTCAGGACAAAGTTAAAATCTAATTTTTTCACGACAATATAAATAGCTACTACCTATCGTCTGCCGAACTTAATTGCCGAGAACCAATACTGAAGTTTCGCTCGACGAGGACAGTTGACGTTCAAATTAAATTGCTCGTTTAGTCCAATATTAATAACGACACTCGTAAGTACAAGCATGTTTGTTAAATTTAATTAAACATGTTACATCATATTATCATGTAAGCAACTAGGGTATAATATTTTTTTTTTTAAATCCCGGTTAAATGGTTTCATCGATTTATAACTTTTAAATTGTATTCATTTAAATTTTTATTGATTTATTCAATGTAATTTATTTATTTACTTAATACTTATATTGAAATATTAATTAAAACAAATTTAAATCAAAGAAGTTATTGCGGTATAAAGAGTGAACCAATACATTTTCTTTGCTATTTAATTTACTATTGGCCAACTATCGTTCTATAATTTTAACTATGTTTTTGTTAAAATTATAATTATTTAGTATTTTGGAACCCTTTTTTAAAATTATATAAAATTCTGTAGTATCCATTTTTAAATTAAATATTAAATGTTAATTGTTTTTTCTACATTTTGTTTAGTCTTTATCTTGATTAGAACTTTGACTTATATAATCTAGGACCTTAGTTCAAATGGAAATACTGATTGAGCTTATTCTTAATTTGTTTGTCCCAAGAAATTTCAAAAGTCAAATTAGATCAATAAATTAGAAAAATGGATATCCTAGTATTTTATACGTAATATATAACACGCGGTACAGAATTATATGTTATAAAATATGTCATCGGTTCCACTTTGACTGGGACAATATATATTATATTTTTAATGTCCAGACAACCGACTCAAAAATCTAGATTATATCAGACTATTTATTGTAAATTAAGTTAGTCATTAACCCTCATTCAAATCAAAAAATTATACCAGATTAAAATGTAAAACAAATAAATTTGGTTATAAGAATTACGAACTTGGAAAAAATCTATAAACGAAAATGAAAATGGAAATGTCTTAGTAAAATATGCCATCCATTTAACTTGAAAAAGGGTTAAATATGTAATGTACATTTCACAGACGGTATATTTAAAAACACTTCATTTTTATGATACCATTTATGTTCTTAAGAGGAAGTCACACTGACGTGTGTCCATCTTGCAAACGTATAGCATAGCCAAAGTTGTGTTTAGCAGTTCCAATTTTGTGTAGTAACTAGTAACCTTTTATAATAGAGTGAATTTAACTTAAGGGGATTCTACCCGGTGATTTCCTGTATTTGTCTAACACACGCACGACATAGAATTTTAGACGTGCTCTTTGCCAAACGTATAATAATTGATAAAGTGAAGCGTTAAGAATTCTGAAAACAGATTGGTCGTCAATTCTACTTGAAATCAACTTTCCCGCATTTTTGATATTATCCCTCAAATTCCTAAAGACCTAAAAACGTTATATTAAAAAAGGAGTAATTAAAAAATTGTCATATCGTGGGTCTAGAATGAAAAGGTTTTAAATTGTTTTTATAAAATTGTCCAAGAGAGCAATTTTAAGGTTTGAGTTCAAATATTTTACTCCTCGAACATAATTTTTTGAAAATTAAAGTTCTAAGGCATGCAGCAACTTGTATAGTTTAATACACAACATTATAGTAATAATTTGCTGTATTGGTTGGTATACAAATTATAAAATGTTTCGTATGAAAAGATTTTACAGTATTAGAACCTTTTTACCCTATTATCAAATTTAAAGGTAAGAACATTTTCAGTGTTCTCTCGTTGGTTTTTTACAATATTGTAATTTTTAAATGAGTACTGTGTATTTTTAAATATTAATATTTTACAAACTTTAATATTTAAGCTAACAACACAAAATAATAAATGCTAATTGTAAATTTTTAAAATGGTAGATTAATAATGGTATGTTATGCGTTAGTAACACGGAGGCGTAATCTTTCGTTATGAGTAGGTACCTATACTTACCTATACTATTGAATTATTATAGTTATTATAAATATAAATAAATACGTACATTTGAAATTCAGAACAAGATTTTTCTAGAAATTCTCTATTTAGTTTATTATGTATAACATGTTTCCATATTACCTAACCTAAATGTACATTAGCTTATAATTTATAATTTATCACTAAATTGATTAACATTCATCCTCTATAAACGCCATAAAATGTTGCTATTCGTAGATTCATTATAGATAGGTGCCTAATTTAGTTATTTTTTCAAGCTCTATAGAGAATCATATGCAATTTGCTATCGCAGCTTTTCTTCTTTAGAATCAATATTTTAACAATTTATGCATTTATCTACACGGAATTAAATGTAGGTAACTAAGCTATAACATATAGGTAGGTAATAAGTAGGTAGCTACTAATTTTATTTTGTGAAAAAACATAATTTCAAAATAAGTTAAATATTTTATTAGTCTTTGGGGCTTGTAAATATAATTTAAAAATGTACCTAATCTATAGGAAATATTTCAGGTACCTAATATAATAAAGGTATTTATAGACATAGCTTATTTTAACCTAGTTAAGGGAAGGGGGAGGAAATGAATAATGTATTAAAATAATTTTGTTAAGTTTATAAAATTAAGTACCATGAATGTTTTCAAGTTACTTACTGATTCAGAAAAGATACAATTTTAAAAATATAGATAAAAAGACATTAGATTTGAATAGCTCATTTGGCTTCTTATTGTGTTAAAATTGTGTACATCGTTAAAACCAATAATTTAGGTGAAATTAGTAATTATGGTATATTTTTTTTCGGTTAAACTGCACACTTTGAAAAAGTAATATAATTTACGACACAATCAGATTAATCATGAACTGTGAACAGTAGATAGGTGGTACCTATACTAAAGAGTAGGTATATTACCAAAACATTTACGTGGACTATGATCTTACATAATAATGTCAGTACCTATTCACAAATAGGAATTATCACTAAAAATAAAAACAATACCATTAAAATTCACTTGTTTAAAAATGATAACATAATGTACCGATACAATATTTCACTCAATAATGAATTAAATAATAAAGTATAAACGACGTATATATTAAATTACTAATATAGAACAATAATTTCAATCTAAATACTTTAAACGTTTGTTTTAACAATTAAAACAGTATTATTGTAATTATTTTGTTATGTGAACTATTCACCTGAGACCTGACCTGTATTTTTAAGAGGATGTCAGCACACTATTTGTTTTCTCTCTCCAACCCACGCGCAACACAGACAAAATGCATTTGCGCAGAATCGTTTTTTCTATGTTTTTAAGTAATCTTAGAGTAAAATCACTCATTACAAAAAAGATAGAGAATCATATTTATGAATGACACATCGATTTTTCTAAATATTGTTTCAAAACAATTTAAACATAATTTAAAAACATTTTTTTGTTTATTTTGAAAGTCGAATACAAAGTCAAATAACAATAAAATATAAAACCGATATATTATTCCCTCTAAAATATTATTCTCCATCTTTTTTGTAATGGGTGATTTTACTCTGAAATTACTTAAAAACATAAAAAAAACGATTTTACGCAAATACGTTTTGTCTATGTTGCGCGTGGGTCAGAGAGAGAAAACAAATGGTGCGCTGAAATCCTCTTAAGATGTAATTTAATAATTCAATGAGGTAATACATTTTAACCAATTAGTATTATAAATTATATTTTATTAGGGTGTTAAATATGTATCTACTAATACAGTTATACACAGCTTACATAATATGTACAATACGTACATAATAGTATTTGTAATCAATGCTCCTACTTAAGATCGGGTTTATCCTCTATTCGGGTTTATGTTATTCAATTTACGATTTTTTTGGGCGTTATTATGATTTATATAGGTGCAAGAACTTGGATTAAATAAAAGAATTATTTTATAATTTAAAATTATCTCAGGTTAAAGTTTAATAATGTATGTTAACTGTTTTTAACATGTTTAAATATTATTAATTATTGTACTTAAGATAAGAACGCTCACATGACTAATAAAACCCATTGGTAGGTAGGTACCTACCTTTCTACTTTTTTTTTGAAATCTTTTCGCGTGAATAAGAACCATTCAGGATAGTCATAACTAGGGCTGGGATTTATATGTAATAAAAAACCAAAAATATGTACATATATATGTAATTAAAATTGCCAAAATATGTAGTATAAAATAAAAAATATGTTGTATAAAATAAAAATTATGTACTAAGAAAAATTTAAAAATTACCAATGTTAAAGTTTTAATAAAAATACAATTCTAAATAATTTGTTAGATTTATGTTTTGATGTTGAGATATGTTGAGTTATCTGAAATTTTTGAGTAGTTGAAACACTTATATCGCATGCATTGCAGTAAAGTACATTATTATCACTCGAAAATGTTTCGTTAGTAAAATCACGGATAACATTTGAAATTTTAGTTGAAATAGATCGAGCTACTTTAGGCATTATAATATTTACTAATTTATTATTAAGTCTTTAGTTTATAAATTATAATTTATAACTCGAAATGTAAAGATGTTTTCACAACCACGCGAACACAAGAACTAATAGTCTGATAGGTACCGTTGTAAATTCATAAATATATTTTGTCAAATACTTGTATAACATAAAGTATAATCTAACATATAAGAAACAGATAAGATAAACTAAAATCAAGTTATTAATATTTATTTTAACCTACTTATTCCCTATATGCATTATACACTTACAATTTGCCGAATTCCGTTACCGAAATATAAATGTGAAATATTACTAAACTACTGAAATTGTCAAAATTTACGAAGCATGTAAATAAAATCGAAAATTTTACAAAGTATGTAAAAATATGTATTTATAACGAAATATGTAAAAATATGTAAAATAAAATACATCTTATTTTATTGCAAATCACGTGAAACGAATTTATCATTTGCAATAATTAATTTATCGTGTTTCACTAAAAATATGTATTTACATACAAATCCCAGCCCTAGTCATAACTCATAGACTATGATAGACCATACTTGAGAAACTAAATTTATACACGATACATTTAGCTTGTTCTTACATTTAAGTTTGATAATAGATCAATTGACAATTCCCTCTAATATTTTAGCTTATAATACAAAAATGGAACTGCTGGACGTACATATTGGTACGTATTATGTTTTAGTAAAACGGAGACAATACATACGGGTACGACATCCTATGTTTTGAGTATACCAAGGTCATTGAGCAGGCCACTATAATGAATATAATATTATTATCTTTGAGTTCGCTATTTTCAAGAATATTTTATAATTTATTTTTCTATTAAGGTACGGTTTCCTAGGCTCGGCTAGCGACCGGCCGCACCATTATTGCTCACGGACGAGTACAGCCGCCGGTCGCAGCGGCTATAATACTGATCCATAGCAGAACAGTCTTTGCAGCGGCTCTAGTATATTAAACTTTTTGTTGCCAAAACTCCCAAAACATACCTAACATAATATATTAATATTATATTATTAACTATTATAATATTATTATCTATATCTATATTCTATATCATAGACCTTATACCAATCGTATATTATAATTGTACACACGATTTAAGATAGTCCCTACAACCTACTATCTTAAACCGTGATTGTTCTATGATTGTACATAAGGATGCGTCGCTACTGCGTATGTGCCCTGTCCCTGTACTTCGGTGCTTCGTAAGACGCAGTTGGTCTCCGACACATATAACTAGTAATTACTATGTTCCGCTGTTTGTTTAAGATCTATGATCTATATATATATAAACATGTTTGTCTGTATGTACTACTGGATTGTTTTAAATAAAAGTTATATTAATAAATTCCTTGAAACTTGAAGGGTGTTTAAAGCTATTTTTTCTACCCCTATAGGGAGCATTAATTTAGTTTTCAGCTCTCGAAAGAAGTATATTTTTTTGTTTATTTACAGGTTATTTATAATTAAGTAGACATAGGACATAAACATTTTCTTACAAATATATTTACAAAGAAAAAAATAATCTTAGACACGAGCAACTCCGGGCGGGACAGCTGGTATCATATATTATTATATTGTTATTAAGTTATAACTTTATAAGTTATAAACTTATTATGGGTCATTATTCATTACCACGTATCACAGAACGACGTGTGAACAGGTTTGTGGTATAATAGCATTGCCAACAATAGTTTAAATATGTTTTAAATTACATTGTGTACCTATATAAAATAGGTAACAATGTTTTCACTTAATTATTTTCCTGAAAATATTTTATATAATATTATTAAATTGTAATTTGTATCAAAAGTATATATAGCTTTTCATTGAAAATTAAAATAAAAACTATTTTAATTGAACCAATGTTATTATTAAAATATTTTAATCATTGTAGAACTCTTCAATTATATAAAATAACTTGGAAGCTTTACAAAAACACTATTTCATTAGTATCGTTTTTGTTTGGAGCGATAAATGTTAAAATGTATGGTTATTTAAACGATGTGTATTTTGGTTTGAGCTATTACTTATGAAATTTTAGACTTTTTTTCGATTTATGTTAATAAATGGTTTGTTTCTCAATTAGAAAGCTTGAATATAAGGTTCCTTTTAAGTTTTCCTTTCAGTAATTAAAAAAATATCGAAAATACATTGGGATGAATAGGCATTTGATGGTTTAACTTTAACAAAACTGGATATTTGATTTTAGTTATAGTAATTTAAAAAATATTTACTGTAGCATTTTGACACATTACACTATTATTTATAATAATATTATTTTTATTTCTTATAGTTCTATACACAATTAAATTTTCAAAATAGATTAATTTTAGTTCCTTATACCACAAATCTTTTTACACAATTCTATGGTATGTCGGTTTTGACTATTATATAATTTGGAAGCAATATTTTTAGCAACAACTATTAGTTAAAACTACTAAATTAAAAAGACAGTAAACACAAATAAATTATGAGATAAGATAAGCCAGATATCATTTTAAATATTATATCCCGATCTATTGTCAGAGCGAGAAAAATCCAATGATGGCTCTCTTATTTTTTCATTATGGACTAAATTTAAAAACAATACAAAATACAACAACATATTATATTCTAGATTAATATTAATTTTGACATGATAAATTATTTACCATCTAATAGAGTTAATAATTGTCAAAAATAATATAAACATTTAAAAATATAATTTGCAGTACAATGACGATTGAAAACAAATTGTTTAATCTGTGCATTGATGAGAGTCCACCCAGGAATGAACCATTAGTAGCCAAGTATATGAGGTATTTTCATTTTTTTTTAAATGTTTTTGATTTGAGTACATATCTAATTTTAATAATTAATTTCCATAGGAGTTTTGCTTTTCCTGTACTATCGAAACTAAGTCCATTTAACATATCCAAGACAGGTAGTTACTTATCAGCAAATAAGAATGTTATTTTACAAAAATATGGAGCGGTAAGTACCTAATTTTTAAAAAAATAATAATTGAATATGCAATATTTTTTATAATAATAAAATATGATGAAGAGTAATTAAAATGTAACCGCAGTAATTTAGGCTTTAATTACATGGGTTGGGAGCACATCTACTTCAATTCATACACACTATACCCAATTACAATATTTTATGTAGTTGTAATAAGTACCTATACAGTATACATAATTTTATTAATAGGTGTATAATTGATGAATATAGATTTTTTCATATACAAAGTTCATATTATATTTTTATATAATAAAATTGCATGATTCCTTGGGATTAATACACTTGGTGTATTGTAATTATAGTACCTAAATACATTATACATAGACACATAGTTAGTGTATTATGTAAGTACATTTAAGATAACGGACATAGTGGTTTTAAATTGTGATTCTATTGTGATGGGTTATGATAGGAATTCACTAATTATATTTACTCCTTTATGTTTAAAATAAAGTATAATAATGATTAACGTGTGATATTATTATAAAACATGATTGACCACGTGCTTTTAAATCATGCTATATAGAGTTTAAGCTGATATAAATTATAAGTATAACGTGATTAGTAAAATGAAAATAAAAATATTATTATAAATATTTATAGCTATATTAGTGAAAAAACATTTTAAACCTTGACCTGAATAGTGAATTATTGTTAAGATAATAATAATAATAATTGTGTATAATAAATTATTACACTTACTTATTTCTAGCTGTCATCACTTACGGTTTATATGCAGTTGAAGATCGTCCTACAATTTTTATTTTTATAAATTAAAAAGTGTATAGGTATCTACCTACTTATATAATACCTTTGAGATATATTTTAACCATCCAACAAATTAGTTTTCTTTTTTTTTCATGTTAATTATTTACATAAGCTATACCTAGTACAAAATAATCATATTCATAGTAACAATAACAATAATTTTGTTCACTCCATTTTCTATACATATTTGTAATGGTGTGTTTTTTGTATAAACTGTCAAACGGCTATAAGCAGAACGATAATTTCTAATTTTTTCTTAAATTATTTAAGACAATAAATTATTGATATAAATGGTTATTGGGACCACAATATTTTATTCAGCATTGAAATGAACATATTTCTGTGCACGAAACTAATTTGGAAAAAATACGTATGTTTCATACTGAAATTGTACATAGAATCTGATTAAAAGCATAAAAAAATCGATTAACAAACAATACAACAAGTGTAGAATATAGGTTTACATATTTCAAGACGCAAGATATTGAGTACATACAAATTAATATGTGCATGTTCTGTGTATATATTTGGCCACTGAATACTATGTACCTACAAAATTTGTCTATAACTACTTGTACAAGAATATTTTTTAAAACAGAAAATATTATTATCTCAGTCAACATTGAAATGTCAATGTGGGTACCTCCTTTCAAGCTCGAATTACTACCACAATCGCATCATGTTTAAATTGAGTCAATTCTGTTAACAATTAGTATATTGTGTACTTTATTAGTAGGTATATTTTTAATTTTTAAAGCTTGCATTTTTAACTCATATTTGAATATTATGAATGGCTACTAACACAACTTTATACTTTTTAAGTAAGTACCTACTTATTCTCCTTAACAATAATCTTGATCACTATATTTAAAAAATGAAACACAAGTAAATAAAAATGTAGGTACAATATAATTGTTATCCATGTACAATGAACATAACTACTATTTTTATTTTGTTCGATTAAATCTAGCTTATATTTTATAATTTGTTTTTGATTAAATTATAATAGATGTTGATGGAAAAATGTAAAATATAGGTTACGTATTATAATTATGTCATACTGTTTTACATTTTATTATATGGGTACAATTAATGAAAACTAAATATTATAAATAGGCTAATTGCCTTATATTTTAATTGACCTTATAGAGGGAATCAGTACCCATGCTTAGTATATAAAATGTATAATTTCAGGAAGCTGAAAATGATATTACATCAGTTTTGGAAAAATTGGATTCTTTAATATCAGATATTTTAAGTAATTCACCATTTAGAGAATTAAGTTCTGATAACATAGATGTTAAAATTTGGAATAAAATTCTCGATGACTTTTCGGATCAAGATGGAAATCGGCCAACTTGGATGTATACTAACTGGTTGTATACCGAATGTTATATACATCGTCGAATATTTGAAGCCTTTGAAACTAGGTTAGTGGTTGTCTGAATAATAGTTACGTAAAATTATTGAAGATACGTTTTCATTGCCATTACATTTGTACGTAATTATATTCTTATTTTGTATATTTTAGTACATTCTTAAAAAACTATGATCCATTTTATGAGCAAAAAATGAAAGCTTTATCGCATTGTGAAGAAGCTATGGATATTTTGGGAAAATTCCTAATCAAATATTTCAATAAAAAAGATGTTCAGTTAAAAAATCTTCGTGAAGACTTACCGAAAATCATCAAGTGTGCCTTGTGGGGAAATCGTTGCGATCTTTCACAAACTGGTGGTGATGCTATTGCACAAACTGAGAGCCCGTTAGATTTGGTTGAATCATTACAAGATCTTATGCTTGCTGACGAATCATCTAAAATAGTTGATTTTTTATTTACTTCACTCAACGAATCCAAAGACAATAAAATTTTAGGTAGTTGATTTTATCATGTTTTTTTTATAAACTAACGGTTTGTATTAATACTTAGCTAAAGTTTTTTTTACATAAATACATAATATCATCAAAATGTGTTACTTTTTAAACTTGTATTTTACGTCCATGTTCACCTAATGCTTATACTTATTCTATATGCAATTTTTTTTCAGATATCATATTGGACAATGCGGGCTATGAACTTTTCACGGACTTATGTTTAGCTGATTATTTGGTGACATATAAATTCGTAAACACTGTACGGTTTCATGGAAAAGCTATACCATGGTTTGTATCTGATGTAACCAGTCAGGATTTCACAGCTACTATAAATTATATAGCCCATACATCTAAGAGTGAAACATTAAAGGAATTAGGCAAGCGTTGGGAAGGCTATTTTAAATCAGGTATGTGAATGTAATATCAAATAAATTATAAAATATAAAATTAAACCAAATATTAAAACTATACTATTTCAATCATTTAAAATAACAAAATCTAGAAAACGGCCATTTTTTTTTAATCAAAGAGGTTAACAAAAAAATATGTTAAGATTTTATTCAATAATTGAAGTCGAATACTCGAAATTTCTGATTTGAATAGTATATGTCCTGTATAATGACATTATGGATATTTAACTGTATAATTTATTAAAATATAGAATATTAATGTATTAGAATTAGTAATTTAATAAATTTATGATGGTAAAATAATGTCTATGTTATTATATTTACAGGTCAATGGATATTTGAAAATGAACAATTTTGGACATTGCCATTCAACTTTGGTCAAATGAAATCATTAGATAATGAATTATATTCCAAACTTTCGGAGTCATTTTTAATCATATCCAAAGGAGATCTAAACTATAGGAAACTAGTCGGAGATATATTTTGGGAGCCTACTGTACCTTTTAATCAAGCAGTGGGCAGTTTTAAGCCTTCTAAATTACTAGCATTAAGAACATTGAAATCGGATATCACTTGTGGCTTAGCAGAAGGTTTAGCAGAACATATATCAAAAAATGATCCAGACTGGTTAAAAATCGGCAAATATGCCGTTATTCATGTAGATGGTCTTTAAAATGTAGTATTATCTATATCGTGATTAAAAACATATATTATTATTTTAGATATATTAGAAAATTATTGTTATCAAGAATTAAAACATGTAATCAAAATATATTGAATTTTAATTAGTTATTAAACTGATAACACATTTTATGGTGAATATATTATATACTAGCTTAAGTTATTATTAGCTTATATACCAACTTATGAAATGCTAAATCATATCTATATTGACTATATAGATAAGTAAATATAAATAGCAACTTTTAATATTTGTCTTAAATTTATATTTCAAGTTAAATATTTACTCATATGTTTTAAAATGTATTAAATGTAGTAAATTTTAGAAATTATTTTAATTTCTGATTTTTTTAATATTATAATATTATACATATTATATAAAAAAAAGGTTTTAATTATTTAATGGGAAATCTTATGTTTAAGAACGAACAAGCGTAAACATTGATATTTCATAATAATATGTATGATTGGGGGTTAAAAAATGTATTCTTTTGTGGTTGTTTATATTATAATAATTTGAAAACTCCATTATATTAATATTGCTAAATATTATGTGTTAAAACTTGGGTGTATCAGAATAAAATCATCTCTAAGGACAGCTCGTTGATTTAGGTGTAATAATAATATATTAATAATCATTGACGCGCAGTCAGGATTTTGAAATAAATAGGATAATGGGGAGGGGTAATATTTTTCTTCCAGTCAAAAAGCTTTAAAATGTATTCATATGGTTCATTATAAATTGTTCTTATAGCAATTTAGAATTGTCAAAAATACATATACACTCAATAATCTTATTGACTTGAATTTCTATTTTTGACAAAATTGGTTATTTTAAATGAAAAATAAAAATATTTTCAAATATTATCTTGGTTATTTTAATGCACAATGAAATTTTCAAAATATTTAGACTAATTTTAAGTTATTAATATCACATAGGTACCTACCTATTTATGTAAATTTACTTGAAAGTTTTTTTTTAATTTAACCAATAAAAACACCCATTACAGTGAGTTGTAGTGGTGAGGATGTTTCGTATTTGATTTTGATAAATGATAACTGATTAGGTTATTAAGTCCTACGTAAACACGACGAATACTGCGAATACGAACAAAACAGCATGTGTATATTTAATCGCAGAAAAAAAAAAAAATTAATATACTATTATTAAATTATTCTGCTGTCCATATAAATACTACCTAGGTAACTAGACGAAACCCACATTACTATAAATCGTAAAAGCTGATCAAGAAATCTTGAAACATACATATAATTATTAACTACTTGATTATATGACAAATATAGGTACACATACTTGAATTTTTTATTTACAACTTAATATAATTGTGGATATCTAGTATTATGTCATTATGAAGAGATTACAGTGGATTCCGCTTAATAAGGGCATGTTGGGACCAGCCCTGTTTGTTCACATTTAGCGGTTGGTTGCTCGTAAAAACCGAAATTAGTTTTAAAAAAAAAATTTATAATATCAATAAAAGTTTTCATTTTGCACACCGTGAACCATATAATTTAACTATATAATTTTTTAAAAAAGGTTAAATTTCTACATAAATAAAATTAAATATAACATACTAAATAAAATTACTATTTGAATGTGGATGAACGTTGTAATTGTTCGTTGTCTAATTTATTTAGTGTTGATCTGGTTGGCAAAATGGGCACATGCATCAAGCTTATCAGACGGATATTTTCGTTACCCCCCCCCCCCCCCTTGTTTGAAACCCGAATAAATTAGTCGTTTTTATTTTTTAAAAATATATTATGTGTATATTCTAACGCTATAATAATATAATTAATATAAAAATTTCCCACATAAACCGATCCAAGTGCCCATATTACGCGGTTTTTTCAACTTTGTTAATATACATTTGTATTGGGACCAGACCATTTTGCCCATATTACGTGGATGTCTATATTAACCGGTGACCACATTGGGCGGGATCCACTGTACCTGCACCAATAGTCACTACTCGCTAATGTTTCTTCATCTATGTTTTGGTAAAGCAGTTGCTTACTCGTAGTAGTCGGAGGAAAATATGGCCATAGAAAAATATGTTCAAATACAAAGAAGCTCATGAACAACATTTCCAAGTAAATACGTCCAACACAAAAATGGTCTTCAAAGAACATAACATAGTTAATTTAAATTACTTTTTAATAATATTCTAATAAGCTTTCAAAATATCTACTCAATAATTGGTACACTAAATTGTTATTAATTTATTTTACTATTTTTTTTCATTGGCCACTTTTGTACGGACATATTTTTCTCTGATAATTTTTCAATTTTTGTTTACCTATGTACATATTTCTAATGGAAATGATTACATTGACTTCTTAGGGTTGAGGGGTGGCTGTGCCCCATTCGACTATACTATATATATTAAAATTTAAAAAGTTATGATGTGAAAACTTTTAAACTATTAATTATTTTAAGAATTGATAACACGTCAAGTGTCTGGTAAATTTGCCATGGCCAGCTAATTAGTATGGACATGGCAACATGTCTTTAATGGAATAGGAGGAACGTCGTATACTAATAAAATAATTGGTTTGAGCTTTGAAAATCTTCGTAAGCAATGTTACGATGGTAGTACGATATATGTTGGGTGTCAAATCCTTGGTAATAAAAATTCTCATTGGTTTTCTACTAGGTACTTAAGTTACTCACTTAATAACATTATGTGTACCTATCTAATAAAAAATAATAACAAATATTGTGGTACAATATTATCCGTAAAGGTAAATCTATTTTAACTATATTATAGAATTATAATTAATACCATGATAAATATGTAATATACCTATTGATTATAAATATATGCTTATGATTTTTAATTCAATCAGTTTTATTCATTTAGTTTTAATCTAATTTTTAATAAGTATATGAACTATGAATAAGTAATTGTTAATTATGAATCATTTCGATTAGTAGGTACATGATATTATTATATCCATAAAATATTGTGTTGTTGATATCTATGACCTTTTCTTTAAAAAAAAAAACACAACATTGATAACTTTGTCAATATTTTAAAAATATTAACATATTATTATGGATAAATGCATATTATAAAATATAATATGCACTATTGTACTAATATACTATCATATGCAGTTCAGGTGGTTTAATTACATATGTGTAAGCAAAGATGTGTGGACAATGGACATTGGACATTTTATACAGGTTGAAAGTGCATAAAAGTGATTTTTGTTTTCAGCTTGCTGCATTGGTTTTATGAGTCAATTAAAAGTATTTTTTTTTCAAATTAATGACATTGTTTAGAGCTAAACAATCTTATTAAACTCATTATAGAGCTATTATTAATGCTGTGTAGTATGGGAACAATTCGACAAAATTTGAGCAGATTACACATACAATTTCCTAATCAAATTTTTAAAATGGGTATCTAATAATGGGAAATTTAAATTACCTGATTTCATATTTTATATTGATTGCAGTTAATACATTATATGTGCTTTTTACATACAATTATATTGTACGGTGTATTTTATCTAATTCTGGAATACACGATCTCGAGAGCCCTCCGAACACTTGGAGGAAAGTAATAGCGTAATTTTACTATTTTAACATCTGATTTTAATATAACTATCGACAGGAGTCGTTTTTATATTTATTTTATTTCTACGTTATTACAATATTATAATACAATTTAGCTATATAGGCACCTAATATGAATGCAATTAATTTAGGTACGTGGAAAAACTTTTAAAATTCATATTATATTCTCAATCGATTTGTAACTTGTAACTAAGTAATATCTTGGACTTCTGATATTAGTACGTATTACGTATATCACGCCAAACAAATGCGGAGATCGTTCGAGACCCGAACGTTCTAGAACATTCATCGGGCGTCAAAACATCGCAATAAAAATAGGTATAGATCGCGACCTCAGCTGTACCCATCGTTATTATTACATACTACCTGTATACACGCAAGTTATTATAAATTATGATTACATTGAAAGATAAATGATAATATCACTAATGTATTATTAACTATTAATCACTTATAAATATTTTATCGATAGCAGTGTCCATAATAACGTATTATTTAATCTTTTGTTTATCTAAATTCCTTCGCGAACCCCCTAGAACATTCTACGGCAACACCTACACGTATAATAGATACCTATAGTATTTTATTATATTATTATATTTTTATATGATTATACGGAGTGATAAATATTTTATTATGTATATTATGTTGTAAAAGCCCAAGCATTTATAACGAATTCAAATCAACATGGAGCGCATTTACGCATGGAGTTGAAACAAAATATCTATATACAAGGTGATTCACCAAGTATATGCTCGTTCCCCAATTTTTCCTTCAATAATGAATTTATTCAAATTCTGATTTATGGAATTTTTAACATACGCTGCTCAATGAACATATTTTCAAATTGATAAATTTTTTTGTAGGTTTTCATAAGGAGTGTCATCTGGTGATACAAACTTCTGTTTTTCAAATGAGAACCCCCTCATTTTTACTGTAAATTATTTAGTGGATAATATTGTATTGAATATTATTTATTTTATATTTTATTTCAGTGTCAGAACCATTACAAAATAAAATTCAAAAAATATACACTTGTACCGTGTAATTATTATGATAAATACGTTTTATAGATACTTGTTTAATGTAAATTAATAGTTAATTATAGTTTATGTGTTACAGATACGATGTGGATAAATTTTTATCGTGGTTACAGATTTAAAACTAATAAAAAAAAACCACAAATGTATTTTTTTCTGGCCTATTACATTATATATAAAACAAATATAATATATCGTTCAAATTGTCATGGAATATGAAGTGGTATTATAGTTGTATTGATACAACGTATGATCTATTTTAAACAGTTGTTTGAAATAAATGAATAGTAAAATAATAAAATAAAATGCTTATGGAGGACGTACCAAATATTGACCATATTGATGGTAAATAATTGATTGATTCGAATAAGTATCTTATAATTTTGTATCTATTTAAAATATGTTTTGTTTTATAATATTTTATAATTATGTTATAGTTTAAGCGCGTACAATAGGTTTATCAATACTACGATGATGGCTATAACTATTTGATAATATTAATATTTGATTTGTTCGACTTAAATATATTGTTTTTAAATTCATTTGTCTAGTAAACACTGTGACCGAAGAAGTAACTAAAATATTTGGAAAAAACGGCAGAAACAAATTAAAAACGTTAGTGAAGAATGAAAAAGTTTATTCAAAGTAAAGTGTTAAAAACAATTTTATTATAATATTAGGTAGGTATATCTTATCTCAATTATAACGGAGTATTTTTATTATAATTATTAGCATTGATAAGTTGAAAGAAGATATGGAAATATTAGCTGACAAATCAGCATTTGATGAACTGTTAACAGTTGAAAAAGTGTATTTTGAAAATTTCGAATCTTTTAATTCAAACCACCGGAACAGACATATGATGTTGACGGCATTCAATACGATGTACTCAAGGAGTAATATGGCGACTATGAAATCGGTCCATAGCATAAAAAATGATGATAACGTTTATCAATACGAAGTACAACTTAATTCTAATGGGCCGATGCGTTTAGGATGGGCCACTCAAAAGTGTACGTTTACCGACGAACTGGGAGTAGGTATTTAACATAATATATCAATTACAAAAAGTATAATCTATATTAAGATAGCGTTACAGTGCCAAGCTATATTGGTTTATCGATGATGATTTATTATAATAAAATATTTATCCTTTACACATTATTCTAGGAGAAACAGAAAATTCGTATGGTTTCGATGGTTATCGTTTAGAAAAGTGGAGTATGTCTAATGCGACGATGTACGGTCGAAAATGGAGGGTCGGAAATATAATCGGTTGTACTATTGACTTAAAACACAAGTCTATGGAATTTTTCAAGTATTACTCTTGAGATTTTATTATAGTATAACTTTAGCAGTATAGCTGGTAGCTTAATTAAATAGGAATTCAAATAATAGTAAGAAGAAATGGGTATCCATACAGTGACGTATACTAGGGGGGACGTGGGGGTCAGATCCCCTCCCATTGGCCTTGGAGCGGATAATCTTCCATATTGTGTTAGATGTGAATTTTGAATCAATTCAAATTATATTCATTGTTCCTTATTGTTAAATAATTTACTACCTAAGGTAAAAGTTTTGAGAGGGTGGGGGATTTTCCAATTTTCCCCTTTCATTTAGCTGTTGTTTTATTTTTTTTGTCCCCCCTCCGCTTTCATAAATCATGTCTACGTCACTGAATACAGGTGGTTCATTAATATCTAAGAGGACGTCGTACCCGTGTGTGTCATATCCGTCTTACAAACGCATTATAGGTATATCAAAATGTACGTCCAGCTGTTCCAATTTTGTGTTGCTAGTTTAAATATTAGAGTGAATTGACCTATTATTAAACATAAATGTAAGAATATTATCTGAGTTCTCTCGTTAGTTTTTTTCGATATTTTAATTTTTAAGTGAATTATGAGCTTTTCCAAGTATTAATATTTTACAAATGAGTATGTAAAATATTAATATATATAACAAAATGTGAGTATGTAAAATAATAATACTTGGAAAAGCACATAATTCACTTAAAAGTAAAAAAAAAGGTTGGTTAGTGGGTGTCGCTCTGCAGTACAGAAGTTTACAAATGGGACACAGTAATGGATTGTGTTAAATTTGAATTCAATGATATAATATTATTGTATAAGAAAAACGATTCTGAGCGAAAACGGTCAGTCAGCCCATGATATTACCAAGTATATTTGATGATTTTATTGTGAATAAAGTAATTTATGTATAAACTATTTACGTGGAGCCTTGTTTTAAATTTTCAATCCTTAGATATAGAAGTTGAACATTTTATAAATTTTTTACTACAAAATAATTATTAAATTTTAAATTTAATAAATTTGAACTTTAAATGCTTATAAAAAAAAGTTGTGCTGATATATTTTCAATATTTTTCAACTGCTATTGTAACAATATATCAGGAGCCTTTCATACAATTTTTATGCTTTCTACCCTACAAATAAAGTTTTATTGATATTTATAGAAAAAAAAATAAAAAAAATTGAAAACTGTCAATGTCCGCAAACAGCTTAAATAGAGTCAAAATTTTATTGTGTATAGAAAATGCTAATATAAACATTCAATTAAATTTTCAAGTATCTACAGTCATACGTTTTTTAATTACAACAAAATAAGAAAATCATTACATGAGAAATCGAGGGAATATCAAATGTTGTAAAAATATAAATTTCAAACGCTCATAAAAATTTAATTTGACTTTCTTGTAGACATTTTTTTTTTTTTTTTGATAAAGGTAGACAAACTTATGGATAATCTTGTATTACGTTTTCAAACCTTAGATTTAAAAAGAAAAATTTTTATGAATTCTCAACTCAAAATAATTTGCTAATTTTCGTGATTTTTCCGTACTTTGTCAAGATTTGAACTTTAAATGCTTATAAATAAAAACTGTGACTAAGGATTTTTAATATTTTTCAAATACCATTGTAATAATATAGTAGGAGCCTTGTATTAAATTTTCAAGCTTTTTTACTCAACAAATAAAGTTTTATTGACATCCATAGAAAAAAATACAAATAAAATTGGAAACTGTAAATGTTCCTAAACAGTTCAAAACAAATCAAAATATTTTGAAAATGTTATCGTGTATAGAAAATGCAAATATAACCACCAAAGTACTAACTAGATTCACTTTCCCATCAGGAAAGTTACTGTTGTAGAAAATCCAAGCACTTTTACTGTCCTAAAAAGTGATGATAGACTCAAAAAAAAATTTAAAAAAAACTCACATCATTGTAAAATCAATACATTTATCGCTTCACTCAGAATCTAAAACCAATTAGAAAACTCAGGTAATATTCTTACATTTAAGTTTGATAATAGGTAAATTCTGAGTCTACTCTAATATTTAGTTAGCTAACAAGTTAGTACAAAATTGGAACTGCTGGACGTACATTTTGGTATATATGCGTTAGGTAATAAGACGGGGACAACATATTCTTATGGGTACAACGTCCACTTTAGGATAAAAAATTTGTTGGTGATTATGCATTATGCATTATAGATTATTTTTTTTAATGTTTAAATCAGTTTTTTTTATACCAAGTTTAAATAAAAATAGTATTCGAAGTAGACGTTTAAAAATAAACATTTAGTTTTACGTCGATGTAACTCTTAGTTCATGTAAAAATGCTTGTACAAATAAAGACTGGGCTAAGATTTAAGGAAATTCTTATAATGTTTGTATACAGCCATACAGGCTTATTCATATTTTAATAATGATGCATTTTATTCAAAACCTAATTTTTGTAATTTTCAAGTATACTTCTTTTAATACATAAAAAAACTAATAATAATTTGTTGAACAATGTACATTTAGCAATTATATTATATTGAAACAGGACTGCATTTCTTAAATGGCATAAACATCTAAGAATATGAAAATATATGCTTTTTAAGTACGCTTAAGAACTCAGTTGTTTACGGTATTACCCTTTTTTATTTTAGAGCATTTTTAAACTTCAATATACAACATGCATGTAAATTGTTTAATAATTGTAATGTCATAAGAAATAAAGGTTCATACACAAATAATAATTTTACTTTTAAGTTTGATAATAATTCAAACCTCTTTAATATTGAAGTTAACAACACAAAATTGGTTCTGATGAACGCAAATCTGTTAAATGTCACACGTATCTGTCGTACGTTTATAAAACGGATATAGATGGGTTCATGATACAATTTCGTCTAAATATAATATTGTTCACGTAACTAAGTTAAAATACATAAGTTATAAAGTTTTATTAACTGCATATTATAACACTGAATGTAACATTTTGGCCACACATATACTTATAGTGAAAAAACACACTATGCAGTTGTCATTTATATATTTTTTAGTAATGGTCAATCACTTGGTGTAATATTCGAAGAGTTATTAAACGAAGGTGCAGACTTGACGTATTTTCCTGCATTAACTCTTTCCGAAGAAGAAAATGTGGTTGTTAATTTGGGCGGAAGACCCTTTAAATTTCCAGTGTTAAGATCAAAACCTATAATCGAAAGTCCGATAGTCCTAATTAACTATTTCAGACGACTTGAGAAAAACATGATCGCTTTAATCGATAGCCAAATCAGTTTAAATAAAATTAATGTGAGTTCTATACTTTCATATTCGAAATTATTTTTTAAACTCTAGTGACTTCATATTTTCAGACGAAGAATAGTTTAAAACACTACGATAAAATAAAAGTTAATAATGTTATAAAAAATATATTGTTTCGTCAATTTGAACACTTATTGAAGAATCAGTTTATTATAGATAGCTGTTTTATATTATTTTTAAGTAATTTGAACAAAAGAAATCCTCAAAAGCTAATAGTTTTTTTTGAACTAATGTGGGAAATAGTACCTGTAAGTTATATATTTTTAACATAGTATATAATAATAGTGTATAAGAATATAATAATTTGTTAATAATTATGTTATACACGTTATAATATTAAGAATTTACGTACATTGTACTATAGTCAGTCTGCAGTCATGTATTAATCTGAAATATTTGATTATCATTAGGTACACTTACAACAACTAATATATTATTTTAGATTCCGAAAGGAACATGTGTGTTATTTTTTTGTCTGTAATCACATTCTGGGATAGAAAAAATTCTCCAATCATTAACTTTAAGTGTGGTTTTTGGTAGCAAATCGTATCTAGTTAGTCACAATTAATAATTTTACTCGATTTAAGCTCAGAGTTAATTTCATGTGAATTACATTTTTCTTTTGAATATAGATCTGTATTTACACATAGGTAACTTTTCAATTGAGATACAATTATAATGACCGGTATTAAAAATAAAAAGGTGGGCAAGTGGGTGTCACTCTGCTGTACAGTAGGTTACAAGTGGGTCACTGTAATGGATGATGTTAAATTTGAATTCAATGATATAATATCATTGTATAAGAAAACGGTCAGTCAGCCTATGATATTACCAAGTATATTTGATGATATTATTGTGAATAAAGTAATTTATATACAACCTATTTACGTGGAGCCTTGTTTTCAATTTTCAATCCTTAGCTATAAAAGTTAAGCATTTTATAAATTTTTAACTACAAAATAATTATTAAATTATAAATTTGATAAATGTTGTCAAAATTTGAACTTTAATTGCTTATAAAAAAAAATTGTGCCGATGTATTTACAATATTTTTCAACTACTATTGTAGTAATATATCAGGAGCCTTGCATATAATTTTCACGCTTTTCTACCCAACAAATAAAATTTTATTGATATTTAAAGAAAAAAAAACTAAAAAAATTGAAAACTGTCAATGTCCGCAAACAGCTTAAATAGAGTCAAAATTTTATTGTGTATAGAAAATACTAATATAAACATTCAATTAAATTTTCAAGTATCTACAGTCATTCGATTTTTAATTACAACAAAATAAGAAAATCGTTACAGGAAAAATCGAGAGAATATCAAATGTTGTAAAAATATGAATTTCAAACGCTCATAAAAATTTAATTTGACTTTCTTGTAGATATTCTTTTTTTGATAAAGGTAGATAAACGTATGGATAATATTGTATTACATTTTCAAATCTTAGATTTAAGAAAAAAAATTTTATGAATTCTCAACTCAAAATAATTTGCTAATTTTCATGATTTTTCCGTATTTTGTCAAGATTTGAATTTTAAATGCTTATAAATAAAAACTGTGACTAAGGATTTTTAATTTTTTTCATCTACCTTTGAAACAATAACCTAGGAGCCTTCTATTAAATTTTCAAGCTTTTTTACCCAAAAAATAAAATTTTATTGACATCCATAGAAAAAAATACAAATAAAATTGGAAACTGTAAATGTTCCTAAACAGTTCAAAACAAATCAAAATATTTTGAAAATGTTATCGTGTATAGAAAATGCAAATATAAACAACCAGTGAAAATTTCATGTATATACGTTAATTTGTTTTAGAGTTACACCAAAAACCAAAATCAATTTTCTCGAAAACAGATAATGCGTAAAAATTCCCGTTTTTCCTTAATTTTTCTTTTGTTTTAACGTAGCTTTTGAAAATTACTGGGAAATTTTTACTTTTGATCCCCCAGAGTACCAACTAACTTCACTTTCCTGTCAGAAAAGTTACTGTTGAAGAAAATCCAAGCACTTTTACTGTCCTAAAAGGTGATGATAGACACAAAAAAAATTTAAAAAAAAATTTAAAAAAAACACATCATTGTGAAATCAATACATTTATCGCTTCGTGCAGAATCTAAAATTGAAACTCAAAATGTCAGTGAACAGTTTAAAACTTCAAACAAATCAATTTTTTTTGAAAATTTAATCACGTATAGAAAATCCTATTATAAAAACCCAGTGAAAATTTCATATATACGGTCATTTGTTTTAGAGTTACACCAAAAACCAAAATCTATTTTATGGAAAATCGGTTTTGCGTAAAAATTCCCAGTTTCTCTTAATTTTTTTTGTTTTTCTCTGCGATTTTGAAAACTATTAGGATTTTTTTACTTTTGACCCCCAAAGTACCAACTAGACTCACTTTTCTATTAGAAAAGATACTGTTGAGGAAAATTTAAGGATTTTTACTGTCCTAAAAGATGATGAAAGACACAAAAAATTAAAAATTAAATACAAAAAAACACATAATTATACAATTAATACATTCATCGCTCCGCTCAGAATCTAAAATAGTTGTTCTTAGACAGAATGAGTATGTTATTTTTATTTAATTATGCTTATATTTTTGCTGTTTTCGAAATTAAATAAAATTAATAAAAATAAATTTTTTATTATTTTTTCCTATTCAAGGACTCGGGAGAATAATCTCTACCTTTACAATTGTGTCAAAAGTTGTAAGCTTTTTATTTATTTATTTATTGATTATTTTGGATTTTCTGCTCTTTTCAATAAATTCAACGTAATGTTTAATGTTTATATTATAACATTTATCATAGGTAGTATGCCGTGTTTCTTAATTTATTTTAGTATATGGTTAAAGCCTTAAAGGTTTAACTAATTAAAATGTACAGACGTAGAGTAACCATAAAGTTTTCCAATTGCCTAGAAATATAGAATGGTTTCCATCATGAATTATTTAATATTTTGTCTGCTTTGTGAATTTAAATGTACGTGGAGGAATCAATTTGACGTATCCCATCAATCAACGGTACTCAAACTTTTAACTGCAATTTGTCAAGAAACCAACACTAGAAAAGAGACAATTGTAAATATTCTTTTCGACAAGATTAAGTACGTACTATTATTTTAAACTATATAATATTATATTTTTCACGCTTTAAAAGTTGAATGACTCTCAATGAAAAATTACATTAGACAATACACACTTAATTATTTTATAAAATTGTGTTTCTCGTTTTGCAAGTAGAATATTATAACTACATAATGTTATGCATAAGTATGTTTTGTTAATTATTGTACAAAAGAGCCAAGGGAAATAGTTTAGTTTAAAATGTATAATGTTTATAATATTATAATATTATATTACAGATTATATAAGTACATTGTATCATCTTTGGTAGTTAGTGTTTGATTTAGGTATTAATTATGGTGAACATGTGACTGATAATAATATATTCTACCAGCAATTTAATTTATTTTTAGCACGATTTTAGATTTATCAACATTATACATTTATTTTATCAACATACAATATTGTAACTAAGTGTATGGTGATTTTTCCATGTTATTAACAATTTAAATATAACAATTTTCATTTTAAATCAAATAAACCCTACCTATATGGAGAAACAGAAATATAATTATAGCAAAAATAGAATAAGACAACACTGTTTAATCTCTAAAACTCAAATTCAAATAGTTCAAAGTTAAGGCCAATCTCACTGAAATCAACTACATCATTCTACTATTATAGTGTTCTCATTTTAATAACTCAGAGTTGAAGAAAACATAGCAAAATTCTAGATAAATTATAAATGTGATTAAAATCTGAAATCTGGTTCCCATTGATTGCTAATTACTGCGAATAAATTGAATGTATTTATATTTTACAATTGTAGTAATTCGTGGTTTTATTCGAGTTATTATTAATAATGAACAATACAAATATTAACTGCAGTACTATAAAGCTCAGTTTTCTTATTGTAATATTAAATAAACGATTAACATCGAACAATAATACTATTAGTTGTTATGTAATACTGTTGAAGAAAATGTATAACTCCCATTTTATATTTTATATCGGTATAAAGTGGCGAGACAATATTATACAAAAAAATAAATATTGATAAAAAAAAAATTTGATAAAATTATAACTATTCATCCTTTTGGTACAGACCTTCTTGTATTAGGTATTTTAGTATTTATAAGATTAACGTTCTCCAGTTTTCTTCAAACCTTCGCCAATAATTTACATACATTTGCATATTAATTTTTAGAGTTTGCAAAATGTAGGTTTATATTAGATAATATTAATACACAAATATACTGTTGAGTAAATATATAATTATAAATTATAATATAGGTACGCCGCACACGGTGCAATATTAATCCCTATTTATTAAATACAAATATTATAATTACGATATTAAATATATAATGATTATAATTTTTTTATCACTGAAGAGATACACGAGTTATACTTTACGATTAATAACAAAAAATAATACTGAAACAATTTTAAAACTAAAATGAGCAGTAAGAAAGAAATGTTGAACTTCATGTTTTAAAATGTATTGTACCGATTTTAATAATATGCTGTTGCTTTGGTGCTGAACATAAAATAATGTCTTGACAGTTCATAGTTATTATTGTTCTATATATAATAATATATATTACTATAGTCTATATGTACTTGTCACTAATGTTGATGAAAATATGAAAATCTTTTTCAGATTAAAATATGCCTATTGCTGACTTACAATCTATTCTTTATTTATCATCAAATAATAGGTCTTCGTTCTTAATGAAGAGAATTTTTTGTCTCATTAAGTTACAATATATAGGTAAAATAAGGTTCACGGCGTTTGATAACACAATAGTTAATAAGTAATAGCTAATAGCCAATAATCAATTTTATATTCATCTCTTTGTACAGTAATAGTTAGGTAGGTATATTTTTAATTATTAAGATCTCTGTTTATTTAAAATTATTCTCATAAGAAATATACTTACGAAATTGTATGGGTACGCTACATTGTATGCATTTGAAAAATCTAGGCATATTATTATGGGCTATTTATTATTATAGGGAAAAATGTCCATTTTATCAAAATATTATATAGCTATACAGTATACATATAGGAATTACTAGTATTAGATACATAAAGGTTATATTAATGTATTACAATAGTTCAGCAAATAATATTATTCTCAAAATTGTGTAATACTGTAAAAGTAATTGTATACAATATGCATTAAAAAAGTTATTAATTTTATAGATTTGCTCACTTCTTGCATATTATATCTCCGACCGATGAAATGCTCGAACAAATGATACCACGTGTATATTGGAGTATAGAAAATGTGGATTTGGCGGAAGATATGCAAAACAAATTAGTAAAAAATTTCCCTCAAGATTATAAGAAATGTAAAGCGTCTTACAACGAAGCGAGTGAAAAAATAAAAAAAATATTAAATCGTAATATATATATTATATAAATACTTATTCATAACCCATACTTATTACATTTAAATAATATTTTAATCTAACAGAATTAGAAAAACTTCAAATAATATTTCTTAAAACCTTACTAAACGACAATGATCAAACTGACACAGTGGTGAGCTCAAGAGTTTTATTTAGTAGAAGATTTCAAAGTTTCACCCAAGAAAATATGATTTATTGGAGGGTAAATATTATTAATTTTTTTACTATCGTGATATTATGAAATTTTTTCTCTGAATTTTATTAAATTTCACCAGTTTTAGTATTATTCAATATACCTATCCGATCTTCAAAAGTCCAAATTAACTATTTTCGATAGTGATTGTGCCTAACTAATATGAATATTAATTGAACAGTACTATACGAAAAGGTCTTGTATTCTTATTGGAGTACAAATAAAATAAAATATTTAGTACCTAAGTATAATAAATTATTTATGATTGAAATCCTATATTATAGGTATTAAAATTGTTTTCGTTCCGTGGGATCTAAACTCTAATGCAGGGATTAACAGTTACCTAACCCCGTTCATATAATCTTCCAATAAGATAATTAAATATTGATTATTGATTAATATACTATATTATACATCAAATAGTTTACTTTAGTTGAACCTAATTCAATTTTTTAAATGAAGCTACTATTATTTAAAATTCTTCTGAAAGGAGCGGTCGTGTTATTACAAAAGTAATTTATAGATATTTTAGAAAAATAATTTTGAATATTATTGATACTTGAGGGTAATGTTATGAATAATCATATAAAAATAAAAAATAGGCAATAGCTGTTTTCATACGTTACAATATATAATTTAAAATATTGTGATTTAAGAGTTTTAAATAGTACATTATTTTTTATTTCCTTATATTATCTAGAATGATCCTATTTTAAAATTACCGGGTCCAGTATTGTTAAGTACGTTCTTTCGTATGTCATTTCTATTACGTGAACTATGGACTGAAGAACTAATAACCAGAGAAAATTTAAGAATACACCCAAATATTTTTTATTTGGAAAACTACAATTTTTTTGGAATTGAACGAATTGGAGGCACATTTTCGTATCTGAAAAACACATATAAGGAAAATATTAAATCGAAACTGGGACCTCCGTTCGACAGCCGAAATGATGATGACATTGAAAGTAATATTCCTATAAGTGATGTATTTAACTACGGGGACAGTGACCAGATTTCTGATAGCATAAATACTGCGTCCTATATATTTATTGGCTATGGTTCAATTTTAGTTTAGTATAAATATTATTTTATTTTGTTCGACGTAGGTAATTTACATAAATGTTTGAATCAGAGCTTAAATCAAAAATAATAATACCGTTTACCGTTATATGGATATCGAACGTTATGATCGAATGACTGTTTAACGTTATATGTATATTAAACGTTATAAAAATTTTAACGTTATGAAGCGTTTGGCGTTATCTGATGGATATAGCTCATTTCTTACACAAAACAGAGTGGTTGAAAAATATAATATTACAAAAATAACCATCATATATATTTTACTGATAGTTATAATTTTATAAATATTTTTTTTCAGGTAATTATATGATTCAATTGTTTATCGTTTCTGTTTCGTTAACCGTCATCCGTTTTCAATCGTTTATCGTTTACCGATATATTATCCGTTATCGATTTCAATCGTTTTTCGAATTGTTTAACGTTATACTCATAACGTTGTAAAAAATTTTTGAAGTCCTGTTTTGAATTGAAAAGTTGTAATCAAACATTATATAAAAATATATTTTGTGTACGTTGGATAGTATGGGCAATCGTTTTGTCTTTTATCTTAAATAGAAAGAATAGGTATTTGAAAAAAAATTTATGCAGCACTATAAGCTTACCTACATCGCATGAGTTTTTTTTTTTAATTTGTTATGCATTATATTATGTTGTAATTTTTGAATCCAGCTAGGTTTTAGACGGTAGGTTTTAGCCGTTCTTATAAGGCGTTATTTTTTTATTTTTTTTTAGTTAATTAGTGTATACTAATTCTTTGGCGGGGAAAGGTTTGTAAATTATTCTACCTTGCAGAATTTATTCAATTAATACAATTCATAACATTTAACACAATGATAATATTATTATTGTCACTCAAGTAACTACTTAAGCGTATTTTGCTTAAAATGTTATAGACTATATTTTATAATAAATTATATACTTTCTATAAAAAAAAATTAAAGAAAATAAAAAGTCTTGGTGCCTTTAGTGTTTTAAACTACAGTGTTGTTTAGTTAATAACATTTAAAATTGTAATGATATTAAATTCATATGCTTTTCTTGCGTTATACTTTTATTTTACAATCTAATAATTGCAAAATAATATTTCGTATAAAAATGGTGTTTTCTATTAAAATGTAATGGTTTTTTTTTTATTTATCTTGTCACATCGGAAATAATAATATAGTCTATAATTTGCTAATATTTTTCACAAATTTTTTGAAGCTTGGATAATTCGATGTTTGATATTTTCATATTAATTCGCAATCTTTAATAACATTCTTCTTTCTGTTTTCCGTGATTTATACTTTTTTATTCTCAAGCTACAGTTCACACACTGCGGTTTTATTTGTCCGTTTATGTAATTCGAACCTTTTACATGGAAATAGGTTAATCACGGGAAAATAAAACCTTAGTGTGTGACCTGGCGACCTGTTAATAATATTTTATAACTTAATTAAATATTAATAAAAGTCTTTTATAATTTTATGCACCACGTATATGCGATGCTGCCTACTTAAATATAGAGTGTTACTTTTATGTGCAGTTTATACCGTTAAATTTAATAGATTTAATTTTCTTCCCCACACTTCACTCCTGTTTCAATTAGTTAATACATTATCAAAATCAAACAGTAATAGTATTCGTATGTTTTACGTGTATTTAAAATAATAACTGCATAATATTATATGTTAATTTCATGTTCAATATTATTCAATTATATTATAATATTATCCCGTCATTAAATTTCAAGTGTACAATTAATCACGTGATATGTTAATTAAGTGCGAGTAACGTTAAATCATTCAAAGGGGTATTTCTTCTATACTTTTTGATTTATCTATAATATACCTTAATACCTAGTACCTACTTATAATGGTCATATAGCGTTATACGATATTTGTTCAAGTCGACGTTGAGGATGAAATGATAGAAATTAATTCGGCGGCTGGTTTGATTACCGTTTTAACAAGGATCATTAGGAATACGGAAGACAGAAATGCAAACACCCATATCGCCGATGCTGTCATGAATAGAATATTGTCATTTGATCATTTGCCTACCGACAAAATGCATGTATTTTCTGTGCTTCTGAACAATATAATGTGCTTATATCACGTAGCTAGCCATAGGCAGTTAATTGAAGTAAGATATGAACGCAACACGTCATTACATATCTTTTAGGCGTAGTACGAGTTACACGTTATTAATTATTTGTTGTCATTTTTATTAATATAATGTAATGTATTCTTATAGTATGTAGCCTTTAAAGACAGATTAGTCGATTTATCGATAGATTATGCCATAGTAGATTATGAATTAAAAATGTCCAACGAAAATGTGGACATGTTAAAGCACACTCTTAAGGTATTATTTTTTTATACATTTATAAAACATTTACATAATATACTTCTATTGACATATTAAAAACAAATTATGTATACATATTTGTTTAGGACATTGAAAAAAGAATTTGTTTATCCATGAGGCATGTAGCCTGGCTGAAGAGTTTGATATTTGTAGGCGCAAATGAACAAATTTTAGAATGGATTCTCTCGATCGTTTCGAACACAGTAAAATATTGTTCAGATGTTGAAGACGAATTGTTCAGATTCGTCCCAGAATTTTATATAGATAATATGATGGGATTAGCTGTTTTATTGCCTGATTACACTAACGTAATCCAGAAGTTTGATGCTATTATAGTTGGTAATATTACGCGTTTAAAATAACAAGTTGGAACAATCGTAATATCGAGATATTAAATACATGTTTTAATTTTAGATAAAAAATGGCTAGCCATGTTAATTGCTGAAATATTACTTGACATTTTAAATGATCATAGAATAATCCATCCGAAAACCAAAGAAATAATTCTACAAGGAGTCACTTTGTATTTGACTAATCCCAAATCAGTTGTTATTCTCCAATCAGTTGAAAAAAGATCGTAAGATTTAATTACATTAATTAACAATATCTTTCTTAATTGAATTCGTGAAATATTTTTAAAATTTTTTTATAATTTATTGTGATGTACTGATGTATATACTATAGCTATCTTTATACATTATACACATACCAGGTACCTATATCATGTCATTATTATACATGGTTTAAATACAAATCAACATATTATGTTTAATAACGATGAGAATTATATTTTTTTTTAGACGACTGCGTGCGATCAAATCAATTTTAAAACCGACAGAGCGAAAAATGTGGATCAAAACCAATTTAATATTGATGTTAATTTGGTACGGTTCTGGATTTGCATTTCGTTATGTACGACCGCCTCATCTAAAAAATAAACACGTCTCTACACAAGGAGCACTTGAAGAAATTGTGTTTTCTAACATGGGCACTGGTTATAGTTTTATAACTTTCTTGCACTAGGTAGTTATAATTATTGTGTTTTTTCTCGACAGTACGACCACCTGCTACCGTGTTACAAAATGACATACGAACGGTTATAGCTCAAGACAAAGAAACAGCGTCTAATTTTATCAATAACTCTTTGAATTATCTAAACTGGGCTTTTTCTGAGTTCATAAGTTTATTCCAAGAAGTATGTACGATTGTGTTGATGATATTCATACATTACATTTGTAAGTTTCATTTTATATATGAGACTATATACTTTCACTCTTACAATGTTAATAGATAAAAGATATAAACGAAAACAATTCTCTTGTTTTTTCGTCAGAAGAAGTGAACAAGCTAAAAATGTGTGGTAAAAGTTTTATTTACACTGTAACATTATTACGTGTTATTGAAATGATGATTCACTTTGACCGTAATATCATAATTGACCAAGAAGGATCACTTGGCAGAGTTTTTCAGGTTGCGAAGAATCCTCGAATTGTTTTTTTTTTTTAATATAATGCATTACTTACATAATGTAATACATTTATTGTTTTGTGCTTTTCAGTTAATATGTCAAATTCTCAATCGTATAAATGCCTCATCTTCTACGTTTAGCCGAATTTTGCAATCATCTTTACCGCATATGGAATGTGTACATAAGTTTACAATTCTTGTAGCTACAACTGGTGTTTTGTTATCTATGTTAGACGGTGAAATAAATAAAAAGGGTGAATGAACAAACCTCATATATTTTAAATGTTTGAAACTTAATCAGCTACGTCTTATACATTATACTCATGATATTATAACAAAAATATAAATAAGTAAACAAAATATATTTATTTTTAATACTCAATAGATTAGGTAATAAAAATCGTAACTAAATACTAAATTTAACGTTTTTAATTGTTTTAATATTTCTATATTTCTATATTGTAGTGTGTAACACAATACATATTATATGTTATTCACAGTGGTTATATAATTTCTTCTAAAAAAGATAATTGATTGATTGAATATGATTACCTATTTAGAATAGTATTAAAATCTAAATTTTTATTTTTTTCTAATTCTAAACTTATTTTATCTATCATAATACATTATACAAAATATATTAAATACAGAATTAAAATGATTATACTTTGTAGAGACTATATCTACTTAAATAGTATAATTATTATTTGAATATTTTGAGTTTTATAAAATTGCCTTAACAGCACAAGCTTGAAAACTAAAAATTTCATGACCTAAATTTATTTGCTTAAATATTTAAATAACTTGTGCAACTATATTAGTTACAGAAGAAAATGCTGAAAGTCCCAGTAAGATTTCCAGTATCCCAGAAATTACAGATGTATTAATTTCAGATCCAAATTTTGATTTGAGATCATTGGACTTTATTATATTACCAGCAATCGAAAATGATGAACCATTTTCCTTGAGTTTTTGTAAATGATATTTGTATTTTAAAGTATTTATAGTTATGTTTTTAATAATATTTAATACCATAGTTATGATATAATATTAGGTATATATTTTTTCCTTAATTACATTTTTCTTATAATTAAGTACTTATAATTATATACTTAAGGTCTATAACTGCTTAATTAAATACAATATTGTTTAAGTTTCAATCAATTAATCCGTAATGTTTTTATTTTATATTATAATGTCATGATTAACTATAAAGTGAAATTTAAATAAATGATTAATGTTAATGTCAGGTCAATTTCGATTTATATACTTCTGGAGATTTGGACTAAAGAGAATTATAACAACTTTATATTAAGGACGATGAAAGATAGAAAGAGAATACCTCAATTAACATCTCTAAATCCTGACATGAATTAAAATAAAAGCTTTACAAATTTACGGTTTTGAAATATTTAAACAATTCTATTATTTTTACATCAATATTGTTTTGTTAACTAAATAAGAAAAAAAACTTAAATCTTCCCGGAAAATTCGGCTATGTTTTTATTATACTATATATTTAAATTATCTTCTTTACAGTAGGTACCTCTACAGTATTTCCCTAAAGAATATAATACCTGGTTATAGATATTACATTACTTTCACCACTTTATAACAGTAAATCTTTGCGGGACACATTGTATAGTTAATTATTAATTCAATTTTGTTTACTTTTATAATTAAATATTCGTTGATTATGTTTTGCAGACTGCAGTACATATTTAGTTTATAATGTTTAACATATTCTGTCTTCACTAGATAAAACTTATTTCACTAAGGAAGAACTTAAAAAAGTTGGTGATATGTACCAACATTTGGATTGGTACATGAGACGCCATAAATCCATGGCTTCCAGCATAAATGAGGAGGATTTGTGTATAATATGTTATTCAAATAAAAACAATGTAACTTTGAGACCGTGTAAACACCAATGCTGCAAGTGAGTTCATGATCATATTATAGTCAACTTAATAGTTATTATAATTCATAATAGTTTTAAAAAGTCCCAAAAATTGTACTCAATACTCATTAGCCATTAGGTATAACTTAAGACAATTATTATAATATATGATACTATATAAATGCGAAAAATACGTGGGCAGAATACATTAAATGCATGAAAAGTCATGTGCTTAACTGCTTACTTACATAAATTAATACTATAATGCAAATTAATTTATCTGCAAAAATTCACAATCCGCATATTAAAAATGCTACATTTTTTATAAGCTAAGTGGCACATAATAAGTCTCTGTGGGTTATATAACAACATTGGGGATTTGTCTATTTAATACTATTTATCATCTCTTTTGAAAGAGAAGGCGTTCTGGGAATCAAAGTTTCCCGAATAAAATTATATAAGGGTTGGTTGCCCGCAGTGCTGCCAGTCAAATAATTGCGATAAATTAATCTAACGATAATACCTAGTGTTAAAATTTGCTAGTGCATTATACATAATTCCTTATACAATAAGAAATTCCTCTTTTTTTACAGTTCTAACTTATAATCTAATTATTATGTACATATCTATTAAAATATTATTATTATTATGTACCTACATTTTAAATTTAAGTTTAAAAAACTAGTTTTTTTTCAAGCACGTTTGTTTGATGAATATCCTACTAATTAGATACAAGTTTTAGATTCTGAGCGATGAATGTATTGATTTTATAATGATGTGTATTTTTTTAAAAAAATTTTTATTTGTGTCTGTCCTTCGATTTTCTTCAACGGCATATTTTCTGATAAGAAAGTGAATAGTCGAAAAATAATTTTTTTTAGTTTTTATTTTATAAATTTCAATAAAATTTTATTTGTTGGGTAAAAAAGCTAGAAAATGTATTACAAAGTTCCTTACAAGTTGTTATTATAGCAGTCGATAAATATTATTTAAGGCACGAATTTTTTTTATAAGTAGGAATATAAAGTTCTAATTTTGACAAAATAATCGTAGTTAAAAAAATGATAAAATGTTTAATTTTTATAGTTAAGGATTGAAAATATAAAACTAGGATTCTCATAAATAGTCTAAACTGTAACCAAAAAATCAAAAAAATATAAAAACACAGTTATTTTTTCAGACATTTTAAGTTCGAATTTGGACAAAATTACATATTAAAACAAAGAATAATAATTTTAGTTATTTTGTTGTAATTTAAAAATATTATTTGTGGGTACTTGAAACTTTTAAAGTATATTATTATATTGTATACACATAATGACATTTTCAAATGTAATTTTTTTGTCAACATTTAACTTACTGTTGTACTAATGCCTGACAGTAAAAAAAAAAACTTTAATCACAATTATATCATCAAATATATTTAGTAATATTATAGGCTGACTGTCTTTGCTCAGAATCGTTTTTCATATACAGTGATTTTATATCATTGAATTCATATTTAACAGTTAACACCATCCATTACTGTGACCCACTTGTAACCAAATGTACAGCAGAGCGACACCCACTTATCCGCTTTTTATTTCGCGAAGTTTGGTCTTACAATATCTATTATTATACCTAACAATATACAGGTGATTGACCAAGCATGCTCATTTCATTTTTCTTCTCCAACAACGCAGTTATTCAAAATCTGAATTTTTGGATTTTTAAATATACTTACTTAAAGACCTTAATACCATATATTAAAATTTTTTTTTTTTTGTACTACTTTTGGAGTGTCCTGTGGAGATACATACTTCTGTTTTTCGAATGACAACTCACTTTTTATATAAATAACGGACAAGTAGTTTTTGATAATGGATTTGTGAAGATAAGAAGGCAGTGGGCAATTTAAAATTAAGGTAATTTTTATAATTTATAAAAATGGTCCAGGTATAGTAAATACCAGATCCAATATTAAATCTATTTTATATTTTTATAAAACCAATCTTAAAGACAATTATTCTTCATAATATAAACATTTTAATAACTAAAAAACTAAAAAACTATTCGTTCAAATTTTGAATAAGGAGATCAATATTAAAAAAAAAAATTATCCACTAAATAATTTAGTAAGTTAAAAAGAGGTTCTCATTTGAATAACAGGAGTTTGTTTCACCACAGGACACTCTTTAAGTAGTGAGTAAAATCTCAAGAATTTAAAAATATGTGATTTAAGTAAGTATATTAATTATGCTTGGCGAATCACCTTATATATAAAAATGTTTTATAATATACATTTATGTAATTTTTTCCCATGCTAAGTACTCAGGTAGTTTTTTATCATTGATATTAAATACGTAAATAAGATCTAGGGTAATTGTGATTTTATCTTGTACTTTAATTTGAACATGTATTAATACAAATTAAATTTTGTTTATTTCAGATTATGTATAAATCATCACGTACTTTATTCACGTGTTTGTTTTTACTGTAAAGGAAGAATTGAATCAGTGGTGGATGCTAATAATTCGTCGACTGTAATACATGATTTTGGAACTGTAGTCCCACCATTATTGTAACCCAAAGAACTCAACTACAGACCAATATCATATTTATATATTTACATAAAATATATAATAGTTATTATTGAATAAACAATTGAAAAAATTGATATACTATTGAATTAAAAAAGTTAGGCATTTATGTGAAATTATGATCGATAAAACAATCTAGCTACCTACTATTTAATGATATTAAATAATTGATATCACAATAACTATATAGATCGATAAAAAAGCTGTGAAATACAAAACATTAATTTATCAACCTTTAAGACCATAATTATAAACTCATTATAATAGTTATCCTTAAAGTTGATATTGACAAGTACAAAACTAATCTTCGTTCTTTCTCAGTGTAGAGTAACTTTCTAGTAATATTTCTTATGTTTTGTAATACTATTTCTTGTAACTAAAATAAAAAAATATATTATTTATTATTTTTATATTATATTAAATACTTATAAAAAAAAAAATGCCGAATACATGTTTTAAATACGTGAATGGTAATTTATTTTATACATATAAAATGGTTTAATACTTTTTTTATAAATAAATATTTAACAGAAATGTAGGAATAGTTAAAAAAAAAAAGGTGGGTAAGTGGATGTCGCTCTGCTGTACAGTAGGTTACAAGTGGGTCACCGTAATGGATGGTGTTAAATTTGAATTCAATGATATAACATCATTGTATAAGAAAAACGATTCTGAGCGAAAACGGTCAGTCAGCCCATGATATTACCAAGTATATTTGATGATTTTATTGTAAATAAAGTAATTTATGTATAAACTATTTACGTGGAGCCTTGTTTTAAATTTTCAATCCTTAGCTATAGAAGTTGAACATTTTATAAATTTTTAACTACAAAATAATTATTAAATTTTAAATTTAATAAATTTTCTTAAAATTTGAACTTTAAATGCTTATAAAAAAAAATTGTGTCGATATATTTTCAATATTTTTCAACTGCTATTGTAACAATATATCAGGAGCCTTTCATACAATTTTTATGCTTTCTACCCTACAAATAAAGTTTTATTGATATTTATAGAAAAAAAAATAAAAAAAATTGAAAACTGTCAATGTCCGCAAACAGCTTAAATAGAGTCAAAATTTTATTGTGTATAGAAAATGCTAATATAAACATTCAATTAAATTTTCAAGTATCTACAGTCATACGTTTTTTAATTACAACAAAATAAGAAAATCATTACATGAGAAATCGAGGGAATATCAAATGTTGTAAAAATATAAATTTCAAACGCTCATAAAAATTTAATTTGACTTTCTTGTAGACATTTTTTTTTTTTTTTTGATAAAGGTATGGATAATCTTGTATTACGTTTTCAAACCTTAGATTTAAAAAGAAAAATTTTTATGAATTCTCAACTCAAAATAATTTGCTAATTTTCGTGATTTTTCCGTATTTTGTCAAGATTTGAACTTTAAATGCTTATAAATAAAAACTGTGACTAAGGATTTTTAATTTTTTTCTTCTATTAAATTTTTAAGCTTTTTTACTCAACAGATAAAATTTTATTGATATTTATAGAAAAAAAAACTAAAAAAAATGGAAACTGACAATGTCTGTAAACAGCTCAAAATAAGTCAAAATATTTGGAAAATGTTATAATGTATAGAAATTGAAAATATAAACAACCAGTTAAAATTTCATGTATCTACGGTCATTTGTTTTAGAGTTACACCAAAAACCAAAATCGATTTTCTCGAAAACAGATTTTGTGTAAAAATTCCCGTTTTTCCTTAATTTTTCTTTTTTTTTCTTGGAGCTTTTGAAAATTACTGGAAATTATAAATTTTGACCTCCCCAATGCACCAACGACATTCACTTTCCAATTGAAAAAGATACTGAAGTTGAAAATCGAAGCATTGTTTCGACTACTTATCATGTACACAGACACAAAAAAAAATAAAAAAAAAAAAAAAATATAAAAACACACATCATTGTAAAATCAATACATTCATCGTTCCACTCAGAATCTAATAATAATGATTTCCGATCCTTCGGAAAACACTTTTCAGGGTAGAAAATTAACTGACAGTGTTTAACGAAGTTTTGTGAATTGAACATGCAAAGTCCTCTTTTTGAATTTCTTAATAATTTTCAAGAAACAAAGTACAAAATAACTAAAGAAATCCTAAGTAAATATGATATTAAATTTGAATACAATTTTGACCATTTTGGGCTAAACCAAGTTCCACTCAAAATTTATATTAAAAAAATACAATAATGCATTCAAATTTGAAGAGAGCCGTGAACAACCCTTAGTTGGTCTCTTTTTTAATATGCATCGAGTTATATTGTATTTGAATATTATATAAACTCTTAAGTATAGTACCTACCTATTGTACAACGTTATTATGTTTGTGTATTAATTTTACTAAAACATGTTTTAAGTACACCGGTTATTCTTGGTTGAATAATACAAATTAACGAATATTCAAAGATCAATACTTTGTACTAAACATACAGATTATAAAAATATCATAGTTTATAATTTCGTAATTTAAAACCATTATTATTTTATTAACTAAACCATAAATATCAAACATTAATATACGTTTATTTATTTATACCAATACAAAATGTTGTGATTATTAATTGTAATTTTTGAATAAATTGCATACATGAACCTATAAGTAATTACTTAAACGTTATATTAATATAATATTGATATTTGTACTTGATAATTGTAAAATGCCCTTTATTATTACCGCAGGCTTGCAAACGAAAATGAAAATGCAATATTATTGAAGAATAAAGTAGAGAGTGGGAGGCATAAGAATGGGCTGTGTTTACTTGTGCAGTTTAGTGTTTCACAGACCCTAAGGTGAGAAGATTAAGTCATTCGTGTTCAAACGTCGCGTCATGAACGTCCTAATCCCACTGGCTTTGTCGGTATTCTTGCTCAATCAAAATAATGCTTGGTTTATAAATCAAAAAAATTCTGGAGGTAAGCAATTCTTATTTAAATAATTCATATACGATTTTTATGTGAAAAAGTTGAAGAGTACTTAAATTATCAAGTCTTATTTTTCTAACATAAAAATAATCCTAATTTTTAAATACCTAGTTTTGAGATAATAATTAGCTTTTTTTACTCATGATTACATAAAAAAAAATATCGATATAAAACTATATTAGAAGAATTTTAGGCAATTTTTAAAAAAACAAAATATAAATACAATATTTTTAGTTTCTATATTTTAAATTTAATAAACGTATACTGTATGCTATAGTAAATACTTGAATACCTAAATAATAAAATATTTTGAATAAAAATATTTTTTTTACACAATATTTAAATACCTTCATATTTGTATAAAAATATTATTTTTTTCATAATGTCAAATTATAATGTACTTGGTATTTGGTAGAAATATTTATTTACTTTCCATTATTTGTGTACTTTATAACTGTAGTAAATACATTTTTATTTTTTTTGTCGTTATATACTTATATTAAGTATTAAGAAACTCAGAGATTTATGAATATTAAGCACACAAATATTGTAGGTACTATAATTATAATTATATTTAAAATTTTTAAATTCTCAACTGTATAAATATGTTTATTTAAAATAAATTAATAATTTTACTTTTAATATTTTTGAAAAATATTTCTTACAAATTGGATAAAAACATAATAAATAAAATAAATCAATTTATTTTCGTGAAAAAGAACGTATAGGTAATATGTAAGCATACTTTGCATTAATTACGTTTTAAAAATATGTGTTTACCAAAATAATTATTTTTACGCATATTACATATTTAAGGATCCATTCTTTACAAACTGCAAATATTTCTTGATTACATATTAATATTAATTGTTGTATTACTTTTTGAAATTATACATTCTACAAATATTTCATTTATATTTAATCAACTTTTTTTAAATTTAATGTCCAACACTTAATGTGTTTTGGTCCTTAATTATTCATACATTTTACCGTAGTATCGATAATTCAATAGTTCTACACATGAACGTTTATTATGAACGAATGTTTACATTGTCGAATTAAAATGAAAATAAAATAAAGTAATATCTGGACATGTTTATACGATTTGTACAATTGTACATAATTTCTATAGAAATAAAATATTTTTAAAATTGTTATTGGTAAACGCCAGAAATATAGAATTAAAAACACGGAATTTTTTTAACATAGTTAAACAATATGAAATACATGTGTTTTATTTCTTATAAATCGTGAAATCTAGGATATATTTTAATTGCAATATTAAAATATTTTTTTGACAATATTTTATATTTTTAATATTAATACTTTGTATTTTTAATGTAATATAATTTACATATACATTGGTTATTAGACCATTGTTTTATTTTTGTGTACATTGTTAACATGTTATACTTACAAATATATATATACATAGTAGAATAAATCCAACATTCGCCGCAACATTAAAATTAAATGAATTTTTTAATTTGAGAATCATTGCATATTGAGTGGTATGTTTTGAGATACTGTTTTAATAAAAATAAAGCTAACCTATAATAATACAAAGAATTTTTATAATATTAAAATTTAAAAAATGCTTGAATTATAAAGTTCTAAAAAAATATTAAATTGTACTTTTGATAGTAAAATGTTAAAGTGCGCACGCATAAAATGAAACGAAATAAAATTATGGATATGACAAAAAAAAAAAAAATGATATTCATGTCATAATATTTTTTCAACTAGTTTATTTTATAACCTAGTTGAAAAAATTGATTACTTAAAAAAAAGATAACTTGGTTTCCGAAAACTTCAATAAATGTTTTTATTCAGATAATATAGGCATATAGCATATTGAATTTGTTATATAAATATAAAATATAAGATATTCTATGTATAATAAACATTATATGTTATTATATATATTATATTTATTTTTCTGACTCATAAACCAATACAATTTAAAAACTCCTATACATTTCAAAGCCACAATAATTTCTTTATTTTTACCAGAAAAAACCCAAATGTCTTTAAGGTTTTATTTTATTATTTTTTTTATAAACTGAATAATAAGTAGAAAAACAAAAAGACTGAATAATTTGTATACAAAAACAGCGGTTTTATTTATTTGATGTAGAATTTAATTAATACATCTTAATACACATTACCTATTTAATTTTTCTATGAAAAAATATAATACATTCATACCATATCTTCTGTATCATATTCATATTATAAAATATGTAATACCTATTTTTGAAAATTACTTATTTTTAAAAGGTGTTTACTTAAAAGTTGGTTGAAATTCGAAATGATGATTTATTATTTATTATATTACCACGGCCGATAAATATTTAGTATAAATAAACTTAAATAATTATAAAATTTAATTTTTACGTGTTTACTCAATTTTTTTAACTATTCTTTTTATGTAATTAGTTTCCAAATATTATATTTAATTAGGTATTTATACCATTATATATTGGATTCTATTAACTGTTTCGCAAATTGTACAGCTGTATAATAATATGAGTATATGTTTGCGCTTACAAATTATTAAGGTTTTCTTATATTTCATAAAATATCAACTAGATTGATTCATCGACATTTGATTATAATATAATAATTTCTCATTAAATAAACTAATAAAAATTGTATACATTTTCATTATGGTATTAATTCAATTTTGCTTTTGTAAACAAATAATTTTCTAATTATTTATACATAAAAGGTATAACATATTTACGACTATTTTACTATTTAGAATATAAATATATAATATTATATGTAATAATTAAATGACAAATTATTAATTACTTTTAATAAACGTAGGTATATTGTAAATGTTAAATATATTAACTTTATTAAAATTGTATTAATTACGATTAAATAGTTTTAAACCATATTATTTTATTGTATATTTTTCTATTTAAGAAATTATGAGTTAAATAACATTATTATACTTGAATAGGTAGAGTATTAAGATACAAAACAATAAGCATTATTTCTAAAATTATTTAAAATTTACTCATTTAAATAGTATTTGCTTTCGTAATTAAATTACAATATGTATATATAAATATATTACTATTATGCAACAGTATATTAATTTAACTTAATGTATTGAAGCTAATGTGTATTTTTAAGAAAATAATGAAAATGCACTCTGGTAAATCTATGGAATTCATAGAAATATTTCCAATATAAACTTGTTTAATTGTTTTTCCATATCAGTTATTAAAATTTAAAATTTAAAATGTCCCACCACGAAATTAAATTCAAGTTTCCATCGCATCAGTGAACAAAATAATGCTTTTAGACCCCAAACATTCTGAAATGGTGATAAATGGTCCGTTGATAATGTTTTTGCTTTAAATTATTCTCCTACAATAACATAACCCATTATTTTAAAATGTTAAGTCCACGCTGTTAACTAACAGCATTTAACAAATAGGAATCATCAAAAGCATTTAAGTAATTTTCAAAGTATTGTAATAATTTGTTTTTACAGCTTTTTGCTTATTTGATAATAGTGTATACTTTATTATGGTTTGCGTTTGTAAAAAATCTTTTCCGGCCAATATTTATTTTATCTTAATGAAAAATTTTCTTTTACAACTTAGTACAACTAATGAAATTAAATCAGGATAAATGATACGTTAGGTTAAAAACGAACTCCCACCAACATCAGCTGTCTAGTATATTCAATTAAAAACCTCAGTGGTATGAAACAAAATAGAATTACATTTAATACTACATTTCTATAATATAATAAATAACATAAGAATTAATTAATATTAATTTTGCACTAGGTAATTAAACTCCTTCGGATTTCGATATTTTAGTTTTTCACATTAAACCGTTTAAAAATATTCTCTTGAATTATTCTATAAAATATAAAATACATTTTTAATTTGTATTGCATATTGTATATAAATACACTGTAAGATGTACAACGTGTATGATAGTTTCGCAGGTTTAAGATAATTCAAATGTTGATTTATTGTTTTAAATTGTTATTTTCTCTCTCTGTCATATACAAAGCACTAAATATCGGTGGCTTTACATGAGCTTCGGTTGAGTGGACCGTTTTGTAGTTCCAGTCTCCTGAAACCTCTTGATATTTGATTCCGGCGGATGATTCGTACTTAGATCCACTCTAAAGTAATATGAAAACTGCCATTCTGAGATAATAAATGAGAAACAACATTTTGTTTTCCTTTTTTTTTAAAAAACAATTAAAAAATAATACATCAGAGAAAACCTTCTTCCATGATATTTCATAACCTTCTTGTTAATACTAGATGGTATATATGTATAATGTACATATAAACACGTTTCAAAAAACATGTCATCACTAAAAATATATTTTAGTTTTTGACGTATAACGTAGTAACTTTTAATATTATAAATTACGATATTTCTTAATTGATTTACAAGTTAATGTAAAATTGTAAATGTTGGGGTTACGAAAGTTTCACACAGACTTTAGATGATACCGAATGATACGTTTTTGAAACGTCTAAACAACGTTCGTAAAACATTTGAGGTTTTCCCAATTATTTTCTATTAAGTTTAAAAGAATAAATAGCAAATATATTTTATACTATGTTGGATTTTGTCATTGTTTTACATGGATAAAAGAGAAAATTGGATGAGACATTATATTCTTCATAAGGCACAACATTTTTTTTTTCATTGCCTTATATAGCTTTTATACTAACTGACATGTAATATAATAAATATATACGATTATACAAAAATAAAGTTTTATAATATTATTAAGCAATAATTATTATTTTTAGTGTAGCTATGTATATTTATTAATATAATAATATATATAAAACAAAAACCATTCGAAATTTTAAAAAGGTAAATTATAGCTATGATATCATGTATAGAAATAGCATTTCATGAGTTACAATTAATGATTATAATATTAAACATTTAAATCTAACGTAAGTATACTACTATAGGATTGTCGTTGCTGGTTTAATAAGTCATGTTAAAGTAAAACATTAATAAAAAAAACTATTTTGTGATAATATCATTTACTGTGTTTATATTGTTTGAAACTTTTACTGAAAACATTACATTGTCCGAAGCAAAATACTTAAATACCTGTTACTTGTATCAAATTTCTAATCAGTTACGTGCACGGGCATGAGCTGTATGAAACGTTTGAGCTAAATCAAATCAATAACCTTACCAAAATATATATATATTTATCACAACAATCAAAATAATAATATTACATTTTGAAAATTAAATACAATCACAGAAAGTATGAGTAATTCCAAAGAAAACACAATTTTGTCGGGAATCATAATGAAACTGCATAGACGAATCATAGCTTATGACGCATTTTAAGACTAAACAATAGATAGTATTATATTTCATTTAAATATAAAATATTTTTTTTTTTTCTTAAATTGAAGTTTAAAAAGTTGGCAAGTAACTGTATTGCTGTACAGTCGGTTTCGACTGTGCCTCGTAATTGAGTAGTTAGTAGAGGCGTTAAATATGAATTCAATGATAAAACATTGGGTTCGAAAACGGTTCTGAGTGGAGGAGACAGTCTGTAGACAGCCTATATTTCTAAGTTTATATTTTATTATATATTTATATTGCTATATCATAGAAATTTCACATCCAATGGCCCCTGTGTCATTATTTATTTATTTTCTTTTTAATTTTATTTCATCGAAATTTGAACTTTAAATATTAATAAAAAGAAATTCTACCAATATATATTTTTTTATATTTTTGGGTTTCTGTAAGAACTGTTTATGAGGAACTAGGTATTACATTTTGACGCCTTAGCTATAAATATTTATGTTTTTTCAAATTTTCTCTAAATTTGAATTTAGAGCGCCTTACAAATTGTGCTTTAATTTATTTTTGGTAATTTTAAATTGACATAAAAACAATTTATGAGCAACCTTGTTATACATTTCCATGCTTCAAACCAATAGAATTATTACTCCGCTAAGAATCTAAAAGCACTATAATTTACTTAAAAATATTAAAAGCAAAACATTAATTAAGTTTCAATTAGGATATGTATATAGTATATATGTTCTAGCGGAATCGATGCTATATTGGTAGAATCGATGTATTCCATTAAAATTCACTTTATTTTTTTGTTGTTATAAAGCCGCGTACACACTTGTAACATTTATGCGTAACATCCTTTGATGCGGTCAAATTTACCTACAACTGGTGGTACGGTGTTACGGCGTAACAGAAAATGTTACAAATGTGTTCATTAACACAATAAAAATAAATAAACAAGCAATAAACATTCTATGTACTAAATAATAATTAAATTCAAAAAATCTTTTATAACTGTTGATAGAAATAAAATGTGGAACATTTTTATTATTTTACTTTATTTCTATTTTTATTATTTCTTTAGTATTTTAAACGATTTTACACTCGAGTATATCATTGTTAAATGAATAGGTATGACAAAAACGGGATGTACCGTGCTGTAGTAAGGTAGGTATTATAAATTATCAAATGATGCAGTACGAATTTTCAATAACGAATTATTTTTTCTGGGACATCGAAATCCTGGTTGTAATTTTTGGGACGCCATGATAAGCTTTTGAAAAACCAGGACGTCTGAACATTCTGTGCAAGGCCCAAGGGTCCAGGAGTCTTCAACCCGCGGCCCGCCATATCTTTATTTGAGTATTCGAGGCCCATAAATTGCAGATTTTAAAGAATAAAGCATGTACACACGTTGTAGTAACTAGTAATATTATTGATGAGTGATAACCTTTTTTTATTTTTTTTGCTTAATACTATATAATTCTATGGTATACGAGATTTTTAAAAAAATAATAAAAAAACCAGCTGTCTAAAAATGTTGAAGATAATGTTCATATAATATAGTCACATCTAAAGTATACACAACTCGAGGTAAATATAATCCGTGGTAATTAGTGATAACTAGCGAATAGATACAATTGATGCATTTGATTGTCCATTAGATTAGGACTGTGCCGGTTTTGAATATATTATTGTCCATTTGTCCTTGGGTCCCGACAAAGTGTTTTGGTAGGTACGGCCAATTGTCCTGGAATTAAACTTAAATTATTTATGTCAACAATAATTTGTCATTTACATAATATTTCTAGTAGAAAAACAAAATTGTTTTGATAAATGATAAAGTAATCACGTCGATAACATGATTGACTGAATAAATCAATCTTGAAATAATTTTCCGGCTCTTGACGTCAATAAATTATTGACGAATACGCATTGTCGCCTTGATTGTTTTTCCACTCCCTCTTGACAGTATAGTTTTGCTTCTAGTTATTTATCGCTAATCAGTAATTTTTTTGATTACTCATTCTAATTTGTAACATTGAGTTCTTTTGAATATCGTAGATTGGAGGCATTGTGTGTGATATAGGAAAAAAGGATTTTTGAACTCGTGGTTGACCGTTTTATTTCAATTAAAATTATACAATAAACCTTTGTGCCGCTTTAAGTAAAACAAATTACGGGCACCCTACACTAAGAAACTGGTGTATGTCGCATGAACATTTTTTTGGCGTACCTTAGAGTTACGATAACAATGAATAATCAACAAAACATTTGTTTAACCTTTTTATTCAATATTTTTTTTATTGTTTATAGTTTACTTCTTTCAGAATCTAAAAAACATATAAAAAGTTTCTTTCAGTAGTCAAGAAGTATATATAGGTACATACCCTGGACACAATAACTCGTTTTTCTGCTAAAAATATTAACTTCACTTAATTATCAATAACTATTCTATACTATAGTTTTGAAATTATTAAAATGAATGAAGTAATATAATATTATTATGCTTATGATGTAACTTTTTTAAATTATTATTTATCGTGTTAAGTTTTATGAAACTATATTTGTACTAGCACATATTTTAAAAACCGAGATTTGATCATGTGAAAGTCAATAGTTATGTGGTTCATTGGACGAATGATTTAAACATTTTAAGGCAGTAATAAATCATTGTATTCGAAAATGAAATACAATTGCGAGTGGACCTTGGTGAACCCAGAAAAGGTTTAGATTTTATCAAAAACTATTGAAAATTCTAAAAATGAACTGTCCAATGCACATTAATCAATTTCTAATCTTTTTAGAGGCATTGCTTATAACTTATTGACATTTTTATAGCACCCCAAGAATAATTTTCTGCAAAAATACTTTTTTCAAAACCATTTCTAATCTTATCTTTCTAATTTATTTCTTAAATTTTTTTATTATTTTGAATTAAGAAGTTCGTCATAAAAAAAGATAAATAGAAAATACATTTTAATTGAATTATTTTTGAATGAAACACACTTCGTAAACAATATATGAATTATAATATGAAATATCTGTAGGTTAAAATAATTTTAATAATTGGATTTAGATATTAGAGCTAACGCATCTGTTATTTATAGCTTGTATATTATTATCAAAATGTTTTTTAGCTTTACAAACGTAAAATTCATTAACTGTAATTATATGCTTTATATTAATAAAAAAAAATGATTGTGTATGGTATTTATAGTATTTATGGTTCTATAGTTTTTTTTAATTCTATAAAAACAATAAAAAAATGTTTAACTGTTCAAAAATTCACCGTAAAATTATTGACTTTTTTGATTTAAAAAAATATATAATAGATTAAAAGCAGTTTTGACTAAATAATAATTTAAAATTTACAAAACTGTGTTATTTCACATAACAAATTATTTTAAGTATAATATCAATACTAAAATCAAAATATTTAATTTACCAGTATACGTATATTTCTTAAAAAGTAAAAACTGAAATAGTTTAGACTTTTTTTTTATTTAATAACTTTAAATAGTTCAGAATAAAAAGTGGATTTGACACACGCTAATATTGATAGCTTACCTTGAGTCCAAATCACGTACATGAAATTTCATATTTCTGTTTTTTATTTTTCAAGTTTAACTAGTTGCAAGTATTATAAAAATATAAAGAAATATGTGGATGAAAGTTCATAATATTTCATATTTGAACTATATGAATTTCACTTGTTGTGTTGTGTGTACTTTGTCCGTATGGTCAAAATAGAAAAATGAGATAAGGAAGGCAAATATAAACTTTCTACAGGTTGATGGAAAAAGATCTTTGGTAACAAAAATATATTTTAAATTGAAAAATAACGTTTCATATAATATCTTGAAAAAAAACTTGTAGGTGTTGTTTTATTGTTGATGGTATAAACACGTTAACTCCAATTATTTTAAATCAACTTATAATACTTATCATACTTATCTTTGAATGGTTTCGAATAAAATCTTCATTAAATAAAGATTAACTTTTTCCAGATTTAACTTTTAACAAATATATATTTATTATAGCTTATACTCTATAGGTATATAATATTTATATTTATAATTATAAGTGTGAAGTTTTTTATATAATACTGAATTGTTGTTTTTATGTTTATTTAGTAACTTTAATAAATGTATTAAAATGAATTATTTGAGATTTGTACATCAATAAGTTTATTGACAATAAGGCCATTTTATATTTTTATTACTGATTCGTTACATTGCGTTTATTATCATAGTTCTAAAAAAATCTTGGTACCCGTAGAGTAACGTATACTATTATATTATTATTATCCTCCTCAGTTCAAGACTGCAGATATGACGTGTACCTGTTTTGCCTATACATGACCCCGTTCAAAAAAAAATTAATCGGTTTATTGTAACACCTGTTGAAATCACTGTCATCGTGACTCATAAATACCGTCCATTCGCTGCATAGGCTTAAATAGTATACTCTTACTATTTTAATTATAAATTGGTTGATGGTCATTTTGGATACCGAAGTTAAAACGGGGGGGGGGGTTGATTTAATATTCCATTATGCAATTTAAGAATATAATGAGTGTATCGAAATATGAAAACTGTCTTAAAATTTGACATACCTACTATAGACTACACCTATATATTTTTTATCCACGATGGTATATTAATTTGTTCGGGTTAGTTGAATATTTGTAGACTAATGTAGTTGACATTCACGAGGTACGTTGATATATATTTTAACGTTAACAAATAAGACTAATTTACCACTACACATTAAAATTATTTACATAAATAATAACTCAGAAATAATGTGGTGAATTAATTTTAATATTAAATACAATATTCCACATATTTGCGTTACCAAGAAATGACCAACATTTTCAAAGTTCCTAGTACCTACTATTAATTTGTACAACCGAATTATTAATAAATAAATTGAATTGAGTAGGTACATTAATAACTATAAATATATACATTGGTTTTTCGTAAAATTCACAGTATTTTCACATTTTTCTTAAAATCTACACTGAAATAATAATATGTTTAATGCTAATAAAAATATATACTATGATACATATTTATAAATTGTGTTATTATTATTTTAGGTATCGAAAAAAGTAATCTTAAATCAATATGGGATCTACTATATTTTGATAAAGAATTATTGGAACGTTATATCCCTAAAGATATATTAAATAAAAAGAAGGTTAAAAGTTCCGACATATATTCATCTCTGATGAAACGAACGCAAACTTCTCTAACTCCATATGAAAGTATTGGTAAGTGAAGAGAGTAGGTATACACTAATTTTTATTTATTTACTATTTAATTTTTTTTGTTTTATATAATTATTTTGATAAAAACATATTTGTACAAATTATTTTATTATATTATGTTCTATAGAGAAAAATTGTGATAATTTCCAAAATTTCAACCTTTATCTAATTATTAATCCATCGCGTGCATTAATATTCTGGAGAAGTTTCTTGCTGTATGTTTGCTTATCTGATATTAAATGGAAATGAGCACGCATGGATCTGCCTCCCTAAAACTTAGTAGTTAATCATATTATTCATGAATGTCCTTAACGAAGTAATTTTTTACAAAATTTAAGTTAACAGGTTCTTACACATAGGTAGGTACTTGATGATTTGAAGCTTGAACTAAAAACACAAACTATTTCTAGACAGTTTTGAACAAAAATTATGATCAATATTATTTCTTTTTGATAATTTGTATTTAACTATATGTATACTCCTACTTCCTAATGACTTAATATATTTTTAGTCAAATATTTAAATAAAATTGAAATACATAAAAAAAATATTGTTTATTATTTCATTTGTATTACATGATTTCAACGGAATTAAAAAACACTTATACAATAAGAATATTAAAAAATATTTTGGTATATTAATAATATAAAACGGTATTCGAAGAAATTTTTAAATACAAAATACGTTTTATTTTATAATAAACGTGAACATAAATACATTTATTTTTAAACACCTACACGTGATGAGAGAATATTTTTACATGGCTTTCCACCGTAATGGCATATATTAACTTACTTTTTATCTTTGAAAATGAAAATTTAACACAGTGTAATATTATACATTTTAAAATTGTGAGTATAGTTCTACCGTTTTACTTTTTTTAATTTTCGGGAAAAATGTATATATTTATGCATCTAAATATTTTTACGTTTAAATTTTGGAACACAATAAATACCTAATAATATTGCTTTATGCTATTTTATTTTGTTTTCACACTTAAATACGTATTCAAAATTTTACTAAAAAAATTAACTAAATATAAATCCCGTCTGTGAATCAGAATTGTCGTATCTGTATGACCGTTCACGAATTTCAGTTCCATATTTCATTTTTATAAACTATGTAAACGTTAAATAAAAAGTTGTATATTTAATTATTATAAAAGTACTCACTTTTATGTATAGGTTGGAAATATTCTCTTGAAAAAAATAAATAATGTACGATCTAAAATTATTAAAAATGCATTTTTTTGTATATTTGTTCTAAAATTAATAAATATTTTTTTGTTTAAACAGATGTTATGAGTGACTTGAAGCAGTTTTTTGATAATATAAGTGCTAATGTTAAGCAAATGAAAGAAAATCAGCAATCCAAATACAATATTCAACGGAAATTTGGTAAGAGATAATCACTTACAAATTTTAATTAAATATATTTTCATAATGCCACATCATAATTCATAAATCTCTTACGTTTTCATTGTAATACATTTTTATTACATTATGTTTACACTTGTGAATGTTTTAATAATCTATTTTTTAATTATAAGTTGTAACAATATCATTAATTTAGAAAATAATAAAGATGATCTAAAGTTTTTAACCATTGAAAACCGATTCTGTTTAAATTAAAATATTCTTGCAAATAAGTTGATGGAACGAAAGCGTTAATGATTCTGGTTCAAACTATAACAATCAATTTGTTTCAATTAAATATACTCTAGGTAATTGTATTCTATAATTGTTAATATTTACTAACATTATGGAATAACATCAGACATTAATTCAATTCCAAAATAAAATTATTTGAATCTTTTTGTGAATTTAGTGGTATACGATAAATTATTAATTAATATTTAATTTCATTAGCCAACAGTTTATGATCCTAGGCTCTATAGTTGTTTTAACTTAAAAAACCAACGTAAATACAACTTTTTGTTTATATTTATTATAAAATATAATACATAAATTGTATGATAAATAAGTACATTAATATGTAATGGCATAGATTAAAAATATAGCAAGAATAACTTAAGGAAGAAGCCATCTTTTGATTAGTGATGATACTTCACAATTTAATTAAATTAGAATAAATTTTTTTTTTATATTAGGGTTAAGGCTTCAACTACTAAGATCATTAGCCTGCGGGACTGTGGGGGAGGGTACTGTAGATTTGTTTACATGTGTGTGTTTGTTATGGGAGAATTTTTGATTTGGGCACCCGTAGGTGTCTTCCATGCCCCCCTCTCTCTCTAGACAGTTGCCTGCCCAGAGAGGGCCGCCCGTGGTCGAGATTCGAACCGGCGACGGTACGCGTCGGAAACGACGCCGTAGTCCGCTCGGCCACTATGACCAACAATATTTTATCTATAAAGTTACTTTCGCGTATATGATTAAACGTTTTCCTATAATTAAGAACTTAAAGGTATTCCTATTACCTAATAAATTGTAAACAGAATAATATTAATAGTTTAATAAAAAGAAAAACGGTTACAGTTATGAAACGTATTGTATACTATTTTTTATTTGTCATTTTTAATCAAAGGTTTAGGATATCATCGTAGATTTCTTGTTTGACAAGGGTAAAATAATAGTAAACATTTTTTAAATGTGTCTTGTTCTTATATATTTTACACATCAAATGATATTCAAAGGACAAACAAAAACCGTATACAAATATAACTCACCAACTTATGTCTGTCTTTGATAGTGCATCATAGGCTATTTCCAGCATATATTTAACTTGGAGTTTTAAATAAATATACAGTCTAAAAAAATATTAGAGTGCAACGAATGCCACACATTTTGAAAGCTCACAATATACATGTCGTTATTTATTTGTGCAGGGGACACCAGAAAAAAAGTTACATTTCACACTCCATTAGAAATTAAAATATATAATATACGTCATCAATCCTACGATTTATAGTTATCAGTTGAGAATGTATTTTTTAAATACATTTCTCATTCCAATGCAATTTAATATTCCGTTTGGGGATGTTTGCTCGATATTGACTGCAGACCAGTGATAGGTGGTAGTAAATACCTATACCTAACAATATATTAAACTAATAATTTTACATATTATGAATTATACGAACACTTCGGGGGGATTTTCCGTAATGAATAATATAAACACACAGACCTAGTTCCAGCTGGGGTGAACATAATTGGAAGTTTGTTTTCTTGAAAGGTTAATCTGTCATATTTAATCGGATTTCAAATAAGCCGCAGCCGGTATATTGTATAGGAATAGGCGAATGACCAGTGGTTAACATGTTTAATACATCAGACCCGTCGGTCCGGAAGTAATTGTTTTTCTCGTTCAACGTTTCGCAGCGGGCTACAGTACCTATATATTTTGTTACCCATATTATATAATATACGCAGCTATAATAACAATCCGATTTAAATAATCGGCTTGGACACCGGCTAGATTTGACCGCTTGTGAACCCATCGTGAAATGATTAGATTTACTTTTGGAAATTTATGTGTAGGATGTAGTAATCAATGCAGTGTGAGATGTGCGACGATTATTTTTCTTTACACAATTTACCTAATACATTAATTAATTATTAGTAGTACTTATGCTACTGAAGCTTGATAACACCGACTGTCGGTTGGCAGTTCAGTTTGTGTTCGATGAAATATAGTATTTTCAATTTTATCTTTTTGTAACCATATTAAACTGCCGATTAGCGTAAGTAAACTAATAACTAATAAAAATGGTAAAAAAACATATAAGATCAATTTTTCCCCACGCCCGGTGGTAGGTACAACTTACACAATAGTCTGGTGTGTGTAACCTCATTAACTCTGTCCATATAGTTTATTCAATATAATATGAATACGCGGCAAGTTCCAAATTGATATTAGTGAGTGACATAAAAATAAATCAAATTATACTATGCAAACAATATTGTACGATAAAAGTTTTTTTTCGGATAATTTTTAACTATTTAAAATTATATAATTTGTTATGATATCATAAATGTATAAATTGAAATCCATACTTATCGATGAGGCGTATAAAATAAGTTTTCCACGTAAATGTATTTTTGTATGTTTCGTTGCTATTTTTTGAAACTATCAAGTGTAAAATTCTATAGTATGACCTTTTTTTAGAGTAATAACGTGTGTCAAATTTCCAATCTATACGTTGGCCATATGATACTTTTAGAACACTCCTTTTATCCGAATAAGTGATTGAACTCGAAAATAATTAATTAATTATGTTAACGAATATTTTAGATTCTCTGCTTTCGTTTAAGATTCATATCAAATTTACGATTCAAACCGAACAGAAATTATTAATTACATTTCCAAACCTTATATTTTAACTACTTTTGTGAATCTCACAAGATGATCACTCCATTATATTATAACTTATCAACTGTTTTTATTTTTATTTCCAATATTCTTAAATCGTCTATCCATTCTTTTTTTTAAACATTTTTATAATTCATTCGTATAACATTATTGTATGATTATTTAATTCCGTAGGTACATTATAATTCAGAAGTTTATCGTTCTAAACAACGTGGCGTGATGCCTCATTGTTTGCCTCAGTGCTACAATTTAGTACTCAATTTCACTCAATTATTTCATTAGTTTAATGTAATCTGTCTGACCATAAACATATATAATGTATGTCGATTTCTTTTACGTACGACAAACTATTTCAATTATATGTCCGTTGAACATGGTTACCAATTACCATGATACTGTTCTAGCTTTAAAGTATTATTTACTCAGGTGATTTACTACCATAATAGTAATATTATAGGTAGGTAGGTATCGGAAATGTATTTTCATCTATTAGAACCACGATATAAATAAACTCCCAAGGATAATGGGTGTCATACATTTTGCTACAAAAAAATTATTGGCAAAATCCACTCTGATAATTGATAATATGTAATACATATGTATAATGTACCTATATTTGTGTCTAAGATTCTAATTTATTAAAAAATGAAATTCAATATATTTTCATTTTTCAAAACATAATGAAATATGATAAAATCCAATTAATTAAATTATATTTTCAATTGATTAAATTAATATTCAATAATGTCATAAACTTAAACTTCTATACCCACCTAGCACTTAATAATTAACAATTAAAATTTAACTAATGACTAAATCAATTAATTAGTATAATATACAATTTTAATGTTATATTGGAGCCATGGAGGTACTCAATTTAAAATTAAGCAATTGAGCTATATAATATAATAGTTCAATTCAATAATTCAATGTATGAATTTCTTAATACTTAATAACTTAACGTTAAAATAAACCGTGAACTGTAACCGTTAACTAAATAATAAAGTGCAAATCTGTAATATAGTGAATAAATTATACAAATGTATTATAACAATTGAAAATTTAACTGTTATAGGCAGTTTTATTATGGTATGAAATAATTTAAGTATATTTTTTAAATATTATTAACAATTCTTGGGCCAAGTTAGGAGATAATGTGTAGTATTAAATTTAAAATTATACCTCTAGTTAAGATATAGTGTATATTATTATAGTAGGTATCGATGATTAGATTACAAGTGATGAATATTATATTTAAACTTTTATAATTCCAATATATTATTATCTACTTTCTTTATTGACTATACGTGCCAAGCGGGACTTTCGCTGATTTTAGTCTTACGTCTTCGCGGCGAATTCCATGGTCCGTACAAATACACTTAGTTCCGAATACGTTTTGTTTTGGGAATAGGACTGTCCAAAGCTTAGTCGTTGGAGTTGCCAATTTGTTTGTAACCTGACGCGTCTCCTAGGTGTATATAATAGAAGAGTCAAATGCTAAGAGTGCACACCAGCATAATTTTTTTTCTCAGTCGTGGATTTGCGCCCGAGGCTATAATAGCTCAACTGAATTCGTGAGACCATCGTTTTCTTACTTAACCGTAAGTCGTACAATTTTATCAAGCGACAGTGAGGTGTTGTTTCAGAGGGTCTAAAGAATTCGGCTAATGCTTGTTTAAAGGACTTGCAGGATCAACCATGCTTTTATATTATATCAATCTTTGGTTTGGCATCGTGCAATCGTTTATCGGAATATTAATATTAACAATTGTTTCAATATTCTGCCCGTACAGTGGCACGTAAAACGATTTGTTTCAATAGGAGGGATTACATTAAAAATTTTTTTTTAATTTTATTCATTTTAGATTCTGAACGGAGCGAGGGAGCTAGTGGTTTTACAATGGTGTTTATTTTTTAAATTTTTTTTTTTATCCTATATACAACATTTTTACCAGGAGGAGTGCTTAAATTTCAATATAATATAGTACCTTATCTTTTTTTGGTACTTTAAAGAGGTCATTTTTCGATTTTCTCAATAGTTATTTAATGCCATGGGAAAAACCACCGAAAAATTACGAAAATCCGCTAAAAATGGGATTTTAATTTCTAATGCTTTGTCTATCTCCATAGAAACGAATAAAAAATAATAATATTATAATATTAATTCAACTTACAGGCAACTTTCAGATAATAAAATATCCAGACTGACAAACCGTCTCCGCTCAGAATCGTTTTTCTTATAAAATTATATTATATCATTGAATTCAAGTTCAATACAGTACATTATACACTGATCCATTTGTAACCTACTGTATAGCAGAGCGACATCCATTTACCCGCTTTTTTTAATATAATATTTATGCGTAGGTAGAGTAAAAAAATACCAAGGGACGCATATACCATTATACCCATACACCCATGGCTTTTCATGTTCCCCAATTTAAAAGCAATTGCATAAAACAAACGAACCAATGCGACACTTAAATATGTCTATGATTCCGCAACTTTCTTGTTAAATTATTTTTTATTTTCTTTGAATCACTTTATTATTTGAATTTTATTTAATATATATTTAATATTTTATTTAATTTATTAGTTATTATTTTTAATTTTTATTATTATGATTATTACATATTGTTAAACTCATATCAAAAATGTATTTACCTAGTTTTTATTCAAAATGTTGTCACGTGTGCATCGGACACAGACTCACTGCAGTTGTGTCTATCTTTGAATCCATGACTTTGGATAGATCCAACGTAAATTATCGGTAAGCCGTTTTCATTAAAAATGGAATTTTAATATCCCTTGCGCCAACCTGCAGTTTGCATAACCGGAATAAACGTTTATATTATGTAAAAAACAGTTTGGTATGTGCTATGTGTTATTTGCATTATTGTGCATATTCTATAATATACATATTTTTAATATACACAGTTGACATATTAAACATTTAATATGCGCATGAATGTAGGTATGTGATTAAATACAATTTAATTCATATTTTGCCAGAGGGGAGACACTACTATAAAATTGTAATGGAACGCCCCATTTCTTACACCGCTCCCTCTCGCTACTAATCATCGAATAATGACAAATGGGAACGACTCAAATCTACGGAACATTGTTCACGACAATAACGTTGTTAAAACGTATTTAACTGACTTTTAAATTAAACTACACGGTTTTAACTCTAACTATAAAAACAAATTTAACTACCTAATGATAGTATTATTTAATTACGGTTTTTAATTTATTTTCCTAATTATAACTTTATTATAAAGTTAAATATTATTATTTTTTCAAGTTTTCAACAAAACTTCTTATTATGAAATAATAACCTTCATTCTCGATAATATAATAGTTGTAATTTGTCGTCTTTTTATTTACATTTTGACGAGAACCACACTTTCTAGAATAATAATAAACAGTAAATTTAATTGTACGAAATAATTATATTAGGTAGTAATAGGTACTATAAAATGAAAATGGCGAATAAAATAAAAATAATTATTTAAAGAATTACATGATGTTGAGAACAAAATATTATAACCATATAATAGTTGAAAATGCCAAATTGGTATATAGTATAAGAGTACAGTGGTCAGTGATAGTCATTAAACGATTGTGGTATATATTTAAATAGTAACAAATTAACTAGGTATTATAATATATTATAGACTATTGTATATAGTCACAAACTATTTTAGTTTTAGATTCTGACAAGCGATGAATGTATTAATATTATAATAATGTGTGTTAAATTTGTTTTTTATTTTTTATTTTTTATTTTTGTGTCTGCCATCGCCGTTTGGGGCAGTAACACTGCTTCGATATTATTTAACAGTATCTTGATCGATGAGAAAATGAATCTAGTTGGTGCGTTCTCAATAGTTTTCAAAAGCGCAGGAAAAAAAAATAAAAATTAATGAAAAACTGTAATTTTTACGCAAAATGGGGTTTCAACAAAATCGATTTTGGTTTTTGGTGTAACCCTAAAACAAATAACCGTAGATACATGAAATTTTTATTGAATGTTTATATTAGCTTTTTCTATACATGATAACATATTAAAATATTTAGACTTATTTTGAGCTGTTTACGGACATTTTCAGTTTCTAATTTTTTTAGTTTCTATTTTATAAATAACAATAAAATTTTATTTGTTGGGTAAAAAAACTTGAACATTTAATAGAAGGCTCCTAGTATATTGTTTCAAAGACTGATAAAAAATATTAAAAATCATAGTCACAATTTTTTTTTATTAGCATTTAAAGTTTAAATATTGACAAAATACGTAAAATTCACAAATTATATCGAGTTAGAAATTCACTAAAGTTTTGAGTAATTTACGAAAATTTTCAATTTCCAATTTTTAAGTTTTTTTTATAAATTTGCCAAAATATAATTTAACTTACTATTGTACTAATGCCTAATAATAAATTTAATATCATCAAATATACTTGGTAATATATAGGCTGACTGACCGTCTTCGCTCAGAATTGTTTTTCGTATACAATGATATATTATATCATAGAATTCAAATTTAACACTATCCATTGTAGTGACCCTTTTGCAACCTACTTATTTTTCATATTTTTTTTAATATCTCTTATACAACTAACAACTTCACAAATATTAAAAACTACATTAAAATCGTAAAAACGTATCATTTAGTGATTTCTAATTTTGTTAGGTACTAATAACTATTAATTATTAATATTGTTCACTGTTTTTGTTGGGCTTACATTAAACAGTTTGAATTAGTTTGTTGATTACGTATTATATAATATGTCTGTGACGTTAATAATATTTATAATTAAATTTAAATGCACTTTTAATTAATTTTAATTGATATAAATATAATATTTTGAACGGCACTGATTATAACAATAAGTTATGCATTACATTTTATGTTTTGTTTAACAGAAATTTCCAAAACGTACACAGTTGGGGTTCTTAATATTATATAGGTACCTATACTACCTACGTATTTGAATAATGAGCACTGCGTTATAGACAATTTCATATTTGTATAAGTAAATAAGTTTATCTATAGTATTAATGCATTTTGGAGACAGCATAATATATTTTATCATCTTTATATAGAAGTATTCATTTAAATATACTTTAAATAACTATGTATAACTATGTGGTTTCAATTACCGTTTTTGGGTTTTATTTTAAATCTTACAACTTGATTTACGTTTATTTCAGATACATCTTACCCGGGAAATTATTTTCGAGGACGTAAACCATCGGATAATGTGAGGAATTTTGTAAGAAACGACGATGGGGAATCATACCGTGGTACGAATAATCACGACCCGGGCATTTTATGGACTGGACTTGGAAAGAAAAAACGTCGCTAGTAAATATACATGCCAAACTCAATCAACAGTATCTATCAGTTTTCATCAATCTTTACTTGCGCCTATCATTGATCCAACAATGGACTCAGATCTATATAATTAGCTTGCTGTGCATTAGTTCTGTTTGTTTTTAATCCACAATTCATTACCTATTTAAAATAAAGATGTCTTCACAATATATGAAAACAATTCTCATTTATTTATAATAAACATTGTAAAAAAATATTATCAGCTTTATAGTTCAAAATATATAACAATATATATTTGCCTCATATTATGTATACGTATAATGATTCACGACGTAGAACAATAAATTACATACACGACAATCTCCCCGATGCAAATTTAAAACGCGAGTGTTATAAATTAATTCCAGATCTATAACTCTATATAAGAGTTACTAACAAACTGTGATGTGATTTATAATATATAATTATGTGTATATTACGTCTATGCTGGATCGAGTTACTTTGAACTGTTTACCGTTCCTCAATAAAATCATACATAATATATTATAATATTTAATTGTTTATATTTTGTTCACCATATTATATGGTGTTAAGTCAAATAAATAAATAATTATATTATACTTATACAGTACATTTACCGAAAGTCCTAAAATCATATAATATACACTATACGACCGACTCTTGAGTTTCTGCAGGTCAATGTCAACCTAACCTCTAAAGCTATTGTCCTCAGACCACAACATATTATGCCAATATAACTGCAATAGGAAATCGAACACATTTTACTTCTAATATTTTTTAAGACTGACGTATAGGTGGAACTTCGGGGTTGGGTGGCTCAGCTTTTTAGTTGTGCGGGATCCAAACCCCTCGTTCATATCGATGTTAAAAATGTTAGTCCCTCCTTTTTAATGAAGGCAATAAATTTTAATGGATTTCCGCTTATGAACTAACGTACACGCTATATTACCTATGCCTACGGTTTAATAAATTCCTGATAGGTACATATAAAACAGCGTTATAATATGCATCTCCCTCGAACTTTCAATCATCCTTATAATAACGACGTGCATAGTTCATTTAAGTACAACATTTCGACATTTCTGACGGCTTGAATATTATAAATTTGCAGCTGTCGTATTTATTTCTGCAGATATAAAATATCAACTATTGTACAAAAGTTTATACGCATTTTGTATAAATAATAAATATAGTTTAATTTTAGCAGGTATATTGTTTTTTTGAAATTACTAATTAGAAATACATAATCAGCACAATACAATACGTCATAGTTGAATCCAAGTGAATAATAATAGCCGCGTACCTACCGACGTTATTAAATTTATAATTCCTGCATAATACATCGCTAATTTGTTCGAATCATTTTTGACACTATAATTTACGTTTATTGTTTTTTGTCGCTATATATAATATATATTCTACAATTTTCGAACAAAGTGGTACCTATTCATGTGCGTATTTGATGATATCACACTTTCATATTGTACAATGCCATACTGTGCGCTCGTGTTTTATATTACGAACTGTCGCACAAAGATTTATTAAATTCAAAACGAATGGAGAATATAATATAGAGTAGAGTTTAATGAAGTCACACTTTTACTGTTTAGCACTCAAACTTTGTTCTAATTTTATATTATAGAGCGTTTCGTGAAACTCCTCTAAAGTATTTAAAGTGGGCGATGCGTGTTCAAGTATAAATATATATATTATTATATATTACGCGAATCAAAATTTAAATACCTAAACCTACTAGGTAATTATTAATCATAATAATATATTATAAGGCGTATGTATACGCACAATGCGTGTTAAAATTCACCATGAATAAACGCATTCAGCGACTAGTTCAGTGATTTTCATAGATTTAATATAATAACAAAGGGACAATTATTATAAGTAGGTACTCGCGGCTGTAAATAGAAAATCATTTTGGAAAATTATAAATTATAAATCTGACATGAAATTGATATTTTTAAATGTAAAGTAATTGCGAGTGTAATGCATCAATCGAAAAAATATACCCTACACTTAGTGTTACACACAGTTACAAACGGCTGATGATAACAGGTTGTTTTGTAAATTTTTTGATCTGTTTAGTATTTATACACTACATACAAAAATAATGATCACACTCCACTTGATCCTATTCGCTACCAAAACGATCCTCAAAGTTTAAGATCGAAACTTGTTTCTACAATAAAACGTGACACGAACAAAAAAAAAAAAAAATAACACCTCATATAATTTGCTCCACTGAGAATAAAAAAAAAAATGATACCTATTTATTTTGTAAAAATAAATAAATATAATATATCAACAGAATTAACTAATTTTAGTAAAATTCATCTTGTACAGAAATGTATTATAATCATAGTTTAATTATAATATTTTAAATCACGCGTCATAATTTGCACAACACACACGTCTAATATTACATATGAACAAAATAAATTAAATATGTTCGGTACAATGGTTTTAGTGGCGAGAGGTTATTACTAAACCAGAATTATATATTTCACACATGTATAGCATTTCAAAGTTTCTACAACAATACACCTTTATAGTCTATACCAATAATAATAAACAGAATACTAAATCAAAGCATGGTCCCCAAAGTTACCTGTCCAATTATAGTCGCAGTCTCTTGTAGTAGGTTGTCCGATAATTAAGTATTTGCCTCTGCATCGGTTTCCTCTACTTTCGATGCACCTAAATGATAATCGAAGACTAAAGTACTATACAAGTTTCAACAGAATAGTTTTCATCGGTGAGTTGTTTTTGAATGCAATAATATTGTACCTATATTATGTATTATTTTAATATTTAATAATAATATGCAGAAATCAATTTTACATCTTGCATGCATCAACCGTAAATATTGGTTTTATACTATTTTATAATAGTAAACTTTTTTTTTTTTTTAAAAATGAACAAACATGCTGGATAAAAAAATGTAAACGAACGAAACAAAGTCTGAACAACACAATATTATATTATATTACACCGATTTTTGCAATACGCGTGTTTTTCAATTATTCACCATCGATCGGTAGTCGGTACCCACACCGCAACGTCCCCTATACATTTCATTATTCTGCATCAGTCCCATAGCAGGGGGGCCTGGTGGGCAAGTGCCCTCCCCGGATTTTTTTTTATGAAGAATGATGTAAAGTAACAGATGTCAAGCATTCTGGTTGTACAAAAACTAGAGAAAAAAATTAAGCCGGGGAGGAGGGCATTTTCTGGCTACGGCACTGTTCTGTATAATATTATTAAAATATTATATTGGGCGTTCTCGCGGCAGTTGACCATCACAAACCTTCCCACATCGATCGCACTCGTATCACCTGAAACGCATTTTCGGTGGAAACGATAGGTAAGAACGATTGTTATGTTTATATACTTATATAACTATATTATAGTTTGACACAGTTATACATGATGTGAAAACGAAAAACATATTTTTAACAGTTTGCTAAAAAATAAATATATTATTATAATTTGTTTAGGGCAATGAAGTAATAGGCATCGGTTACAGTTTCGAGGCCGTTGTATATAGCCGATATACAACGTCTGAGGTCAACCTGGAAAACTCAGAATAAATCTATTAAATCTAGAAGAATATCATTAAGCACCGGAGCCCGTTAACTAAGGCAAATTCTTGATTACAAAATCCCTCCAGAAAGCAAAATTAATCATAATCTGATATACAATTATTCCGATCCATAAACCTAAGTCTAATAGCTAAAGCTCCCCGGTGTGATAGCAACCACTGCACGCTACGCCCTGTACGACCTCAACATCCGAATCCTATACCTACTCACATCCCAATATAGTATAATATGAAAAATTCACTGGACGCTCTATTCTGTAACGCCACCACATTTAGTTATTAGTTATATAATACACTTGTGCTTATAGGTATATAATATAGCTATATAGTTTGTAAATTAAAAATTGTAATTTTTTTTTATTTTCAATACAAAAAAAAAGACATAAAAGGTTTGTACGTTCAATATCATTATATCAAAGTAGAATAAGGCATAAAGAGATGCACCTCGTTGACTATTGGGGGCAGTGGTGCATTGCAATTTTGTATGACGTCTACCGGCTCAACGCTATACTCTGCAGCAGTGGTGCCGAACTTCTAAAACGAAAGACTCTGACCAAATGAAAATTCAACGACCCCAAGCCATGGATATATGTTGCCACGTTAAGTTTACAGTTACACTTGGTTTATAGAAAAACAATTTGAGAAAATCCTGTATTACTCTATATACCTAGTGTATGCATTCATGTGAGGTATATAGGTGATTTATAGATATATGTGTATAACACGTTATTCTGCTGCTGTGTGTTAAGGTAATTTTTTTAAGAATCGAATTCAATCATTTTATTAGTTGTGAGAGAGGTTACAATTTGAAAAAAAAACCAGGTAAGTAAGTACTTTCATAATATAGGTGACGAGTACATTTTGTCATTGAGTAGGTTACTTTAATGGATGTGTTCAATTTAAATTTAATAATAAATCATTGACTGCAGCGAAAAACGATACCGCGTCAGTCAATATTAACTCTTACTATAGTTACTGGATGTATTTAACTCATAAGTCAATACCTACCATTTTACGATGTGAATATATGTTCATGGTATAAATATCTTATAATATTAATCTAAATATTTGGAAAATTGTAATGTTTACTTACGTTAAACAATAATATACACAATAGGGATTTTTAATATTTTTCATCTGCCTTTGAAACAATAACCTAGGAGCCTTCTATTAAATGTTCAAGCTTTTTTAACCAACAAATAAAATTTTATTGACATCCATAGAAAAAAATACTAATAAAATTGGAAACTGAAAATGTTCCTAAACAGTTCAAAACAAATCAAAATATTTTTAAAATTTTATCGTGTATAGAAAATGCAAATATAAACAACCAGTGAAAATTTCTTGTATATACGTTCATTTGTTTTAGAGTTACACTAAAAACCAAAATCGATTTTCTCGAAAACAGATTTTACGTAAATATTCCCGTTTTTCCTTAATTTTTCTTTTGTTTTTCACGTCGCTTTTGAAAACTACTGGGAAATTTTTACTTTTGACCCCCCTAAAGTACCAACTAGATTCAGTTTCCTATCAGAAAAGATACTGTTGAAGAAAATCTAATCATTTTTACTATCCTAAAAGGTGATGACAGACAAAAAACACTCATCATTGTAAAATCAATACATTCATCGCTCCGCTCAGAATCTAAAATGTTTAAGTTCGTGGAAATACTAATTTTTCGAAATACGGCATTCAGTATTACTTCACTCAGAATAACCAAGAGTACATTACTAATTTTAATAATTAATAAATTACGTATCGTTGTAGTATTGACACAATATTATATTGGTTTATTGTTATTAAATTGGTTAATCAAATCTCACACAATTTATTCTGTACATCGGTATTTACCACGTGTTATTGTGGCGTGTTTACACACCGTTTTAATATTGGTCCGTATAAATGATTATAGAAACATTTCAAATATGGTCGTTTGCGGTCCAATTAAAGGTTAGTATATCATATAGAGGCGAAATTAAACGAGTGTTGAATCATTTATGAATAATGAATTTGTCCTATATTATAGACATTACACATACTGGGACGCTAGGTAGACGATGGTACACGTTGTAACATAATAATCTCACTTTTTATTGAAACTAAAATATGTGTGTATTGGCATTTAACGTAAGTATTTTAAAAAAAAATTGTTTTATTGTATTTATGATTTTTGAGTACTTATATAATATATACGATATTTTCTTTCCAACGACATCAAATTATGCAAAGTAAACATTTGAAAAAGATTCGATACTTTTCGACATGATGAGAGTGCCAACTCAATAAAACTTCTTTGTACCTATATATAATATTATAACACAAATGGAATTGAATATAATATATTTCGAGTGGGACTTATATCGAGCTGAATCGTAATCAATTTATAATAAATTATAATACTATGTTACAAGGGGCTGATTTCAGTGGGCGGGCATGCCACGGCTACAATCAAATTAAAAGTTTTTCGGAATACCCACGGCTGTAATTATCTGCAAACTTATACACTTATTAATTATTCATTCGTCTTTTAGTGCGAGCGGACTATTAAAAATACAAAAACCAAATTATAAAAAACCGATCGGCAGTGACGACGATTATCATTTTCGTCGCGATCAGACATTTTAAAACCTCGGTGAGCGTTACGAACGAATCGCCCATCATGAAAACGTCGGAGAATATTACGGCACGAAAAATGTCCGTTTACTGGCTGACGTTATTGCTTTTGAACGGAATAAACGTGTATCCGGGCCACGGCAATAGAGGTAATTTTTTATTATTATTTCGTTTTGAAGAACGACGAAAGAAAAACAGTTGTATATATTGCGACAACGGAAACCAACCGAACAGGTGCAGACTGTTGATTTTATAGTCGAATATAATAAACACGGAGCGGGTGTTAGAACTCGTACGTGCGTGTTGTTTTAAATTGCGAGCAGGGAGAGGAAGAAGATGCCGGTTTAATTGATTAATTTCGTCTTTTGTTTGATACAAAAACGTGTCTAAGTACAGTCGTTCATAGAACACACACGGAAAAAACAAAACAGTTGTTTCTACTATAAAAATAGTAGGATTGACTGTACGTTATAATCGCTATAGGGATATTGCTATAAGATTAATCAGATTTGCCAAAATATTATAGTCAAGTTATTGTAGTTATTCGAACTGAAATATGCTATTTCAACTATATTTTTTAGTCGATTCACAAACATTAAAAACCGGATTAACTATAAAATATAGTAAACCTAACTATAACTAATAACTATATTTATATAGTAATAATAAGTAAATCGTTTTAGTTATTTTACCTATTAAATAGTTACATTTATTATAATATATTTGACTAAAATATTATGGTAATTTTTTTTCCGTGCATTCTATGGGTATAAATGGTGTAATTGCTCACAAAAAAACACGAAACATTCCTTTTGGAAAATAAATAAATATCGTCTGTATATAATATTATTAGTATGCTACTAGATATTTTTCCTCTGTAAGGATATTTGAGGAATCACAGCTATGTTATTTGGGTATAGCTAGTGTAATGGGAAAATATCTAGTGGCATATGCTACATTTTGAAAGGAATTTGATTACATTTTTTGTTTTTGATTTACATTTCTATACATCAGTAAACAAAGAGTTACGAAAATCGGTTAGGAAAAAAAGTTATACCTAGTCCAAAAACTTATCTGTTTTTAAAAATGTTTTCAAAAAACAGGCTCCTAGGTTATTTTTTCAAAGGCAGATGAAAAAAAATTAAAAATACTTAGTCACAGTTTTTTTTTTATAAGTATTTAAAGTTCAAATATTGACAAAATACGGAAAAATCACGAAAATTAATTAGCAAATTATTTTGAGTTGAGAATTCATAAAAATTTTTTTTTTTAAATCTAAGATTTTAAAATGTAATACAAGATTATCCATAAGTTTGTCTACCTTTATCAAAAAAAGAATACCTACAAGAAAATCAAATTACATTTTTATGAGCGTTTGAAATTCATATTTTTACAACATTTGATATTCACTCGATATCTCATGTAACGATTTTATATTTTGTTGTAATCAAAAAAAGGATGACTGTATATATTTGAAAAATTCACTGAATGTTTATATTAGTATTTTCTATACACGATAAAATGTTGAAAATAATTTGACTCTTTTTGAGCTGTTTACAGACATTGTCAGTTTTCAATTGTTTTAGTTTTTTTTTCTATAAGTATCAATAAAATTTTATTTGTTGGGTAAAAAAACTTTTAAATTTAATACAAGGTCCTTAATTTATTGTTACAATGGCAGTTGAAAAATATTAAAAATACATAAGTCATAATTTTTATTTTGATTCATAACTACCTATTGTAAAAGTTCGATAAGTGCCTTATAAAGTAAGTAAAAAGTTAAATGAAAATATTTCATTTTTAGATTCTTTTCTTTAATGTACTTATATAACAAATTATAGTTACCGAATTAGTTTCCGAGTTCTAACCCCACTGACCAAATTCATACTCAAGACTCATATCGAATAAACATAATTTCATTACAGTGGTAACGTACAGTGGTTTGTGAACCGAATTGTTCCTGGTTCATATTTAGTTTCAGTTGAAAGTTAAATTTTTATTGGATATTTAATTTTAAAACTCATAAATCCAACACCCCCCCCCCCCTCTCCACACAACTTGCCAAAAGTCGCGCCGCCGATTACTTTTATATAAGCCAGAGATGACAAACACAAGGTTGACCAAATTTTAACGTCATGTGTAAATATTTGTTATCATTGATCAATTTTGGGTTATATAAAAAAAAAAATAGTAGTAGGTACTTACCTAATATTCTTTATTATTTCTAAATGATTAATAGTTACCAATTATGAGATTATGGACCCCAGTATACCATACAAAATGTTTTGGACTTTGAAAAAGTGGCTCATTCCAATTGAACCCGCGTCAACAAACATACTCCGGAAAGCTTATATTATACAATATATTCGATTGCGAATTACTTCAAATCAAAACTGATTTTATAAAAATAATATTGAAGTGATTTTTTTTCAAGCTACCATCACCCTGAGAAAAAAATGTTCATAGGTGAACACGATGCCACCCCCCCCCCCCCCCCCAATGTAGACAACAACAACGGCAACGAAATAAATTAACATAATAATATTACCCGTTGTGATTTATCAACAATATTCGCAGTCGGACGTATCGCGGCCGCGGCTTACCCGTGGATTATTTGCGCGTTCTGGGCGTTCATCACGACGTCGGTGACCACGTCGCTGGCCTTGCGGGCCACCAGTTACGAGGAGGCGGTCGAAATGCTGACGTACATCACCGGCTCGTCGTCCACGCTGGCGCTGTTCGTCATCGGCGTGCACAACCGGCCCGGGCTGCACCGGATGCTGGACGCGGTGCGGCGCGACTTCTGGGATGACGGGCGCCGGCCCGCCGCGGACGTGCTGTTCTCGCGGTTCGTGCGCACTTACGGCGCCATTTTGCCGTTCGCCAATGTGATGATGTGCATGACGCCCGTCATCTGGGCGGCCCGCAACGGCGACATCGACTCGCCGGCCGCACTCATATTCCGCATGTGGACGCCGTGGACGCGTATGACGACCGCCCGGTACGCCGCGGTGTACGCCGCCCAGTTTGTCGTCTCGCTGAGCGTGCTGACCAGCATCTCGGGCATGGTGTTCGCCATGGTGCTGTTCGTCACCGAGATGCAGGTGCAGGTGGACACTCTCGTCGACGCTGTCCAAGATCTGCACGTGGACATGTGGTACGGCGACGGCGATGGCCGCCCGGACGCGCACCCCGACCGGCGCCGCCGTGCCGCGTTCGACGGTCTGGTCAAGTGCATAAAACACCATCAGGCGCTCATCACGTGAGTATAATATAGTGACGGATGACTAGGTCAAGGTCACTGGGTAACTATTGTTAGTATACGTTGTATACTTTATTTACCTGAATTAAAATTTTATTTTTAAAAATGTTGTCATCCTGAACAATAGGAATAATATTGTTTCATCATGAAAACTACGTCCTAGCTGTAAATCAATATATTATAATAAAAAAATAGGGGGGGTGGAGTGTCCGAGTGGACTAAGGTGTCAGTTGCGACGCGCACCGTCGCCGGTTCGAACCTCGGCCACGGGAGGCACTTCTCTTCGGGCAGTCATGGTGTCTAGAGAGAGAGGCCGTCATCCCCCACCCGGGCATGACAGATACCTACGGGTGCCCGCTTGAAAATTCTGTCAAACTAAAAACACACGTGTTTAAAACCTACAATCTCCCCCACAGTTGAAAACCACCCAATGCCTTAATTTGCCGAAGATTAATTAATGAAATAAAAATAAAAGAATATATATTATGGTATGGCGTGACCGATTATTATTTATTTATATTTTACGTTATTCGCTTGTATATAATATTTACGTAAAAGGTTGTTATTAAATAATATAATTTATATAATTATTATTTTATTTTATACTCGGATTGATTAAATTATAATACATTAGAACATTAGGTAGATTTAAATTAAATCACAAAATATATGTATATGTCACTTTAATTATTTATTTTTTATTATTATATTAATTGTTTACTAACCATTAATGTTATTACTTACTAATTCGTATACATTTAATGCAAATTATTAACTAAAGGATAATTTCCTTAGTTGACATTTGCAACTTACCTTTCATAGGTCTAAATAGGTTTTCCCATTAATACTTAACAGTAATATACTAATGCACAACACTATGTAAATACAAATTTGAAAAAACTCCAATAACTAATAAGATAGTAGAACGAGTAAAAACGAAAAACATTGCGCCTATATAATACGACGTACAAGACGTGAATAACAATAATTCGAGTACTTGAGCCAATGTTGAAGTTTGTGAAATTATCTTCTACATAGTTATGTAACTATATTGCCTATTCATTGCGCCGTGTAACATAAATATTATTTTAATGACATTTTTTTCGTATTTATTATTTACTATGTTTTATTCAATTTAAAACTTGAATCAATACAATTAATATCAAATCGAAAATAAAAAAAGAAGCAAATATTCGCCAATTTATTATTCCTTAATTACTTTAAAATTCAGTGCTTACTGCATGTAAATAATGTATTTCTATGTCTATTTGAATGTCTATACATTGTTTAATACCTTAAACATAGTTGGTTTCTGATTTAAGTTTTGAGAATAGTAAATAGTATTAAACCGCCAACAAATAAAATTAGTCCAGTTATATTTTAGTTTAAGTCATAACTGTTAATTAATTTAATAACAGTAAACGATCGCGTGGTTCATAAAAATTAATGAACTGAAAATTATTATTCAGCCATAAAAAGTTTTAGAAAATAAACCCTATTCCGGCTATACCAGCTATTATGGTATAATTAAAAACAATGGTCTAGTATTAAATAAAAAAAAGTTGATTTACGTAATCGAAAACTTTGAGCGTTATGAAAAATTTGAAATGTGCATAATTATTATGCACAAAAAAAAAATATAGGAGTCGTCCAAAGCAGAATGAGAAACTTCGCAGTTTTCTTGATCGTAGAAATACCCAATATAACTTCGTTACGGTCGACCAAAATATAAAAGCTCTGAAATAATATCAGACGGATAGAATCGCGCTGTACTGACATTAGACATAGTGTGTTTACTATATGTATGTTTGTACACATTTTGTGTGTGTTGTTTTGCATTAATCAAAAATCGATTTCCACGGTACAACTGCAGCAATCGCTGTCGGATGGAAATGTATTTTCAACAGCCGTCGCGTGAACAATAACGCGGAAGAAGATTTTTTTCTCCTTAAATTATTATCGTTGGACGAGCAGCGTGATATTTCACACCCGCGTAAATCAGCTACAGCTGCAGCTGAGAAAAAAATTGAATAATCCATCAGCGACTTGCACGCACACGCGAGTATAGCTTTTGGAATGTGGTTTTTCTTGATTGTGATTTTTAATATTCGTCGTCGGAAGACGTTGCACCTGAGATGCATTTACCTTTACAGCTGTGCCTATACCTACTACGCATACCAATGATCGTGGTATTCGTCATTATTTGTGCTCAACCGATATATTCTTTGACCAGTCTCGTTAAGAATACTTTTCAAATGTATTCAGAATACGCATTTAAATACTTTGTGTAATTTGTATTTAAATACTTTCTTTCAAAAGTATTCAAAATACTTACATAAATACTTTTTTTAAGGTTCAATGAATGAATAATTAATAATCGATAGTTAAATCAATTCAATAACAAGCCGACTAACCAATACTACCCACGCCATGAAGTACTATTATTGAATAGTTTCTTTAATCAAGCCAACCAAACCCTCTTAAGTATCCCTCCATCAGCTATTGTGCTTATTGTAAAAATTTTTCATACAGATTGTACAAATTAAAATAAAAATGATAAAAAAAATAGTTCAATAACATTAATACCAAAACTTGTATTTAAATTGTAAACAACTACCACAGTACCACCCATTAAATAATAGAAGAAATATATTTAAAGGATCAAGATAAATGCCAATCCAACCAGTGGTGGTCAGTGTCTTGTACTCTTGTATATGCCATGGTATAATATGGGAGTGAGGAGCCGACGGGGGTTTCAGTGTTTAGTCATTCTGTTATCTGTTTTTATTTTGGCGAAACCTTATTTATACATTATCAGAAGTTAGAAAAATGTTACAAAATTTAAAATAGTACATTCCAAAATATTAGTAATTGGAATTTGGATTAGACCACGAGAATTAAAAAAAGTATTTAGTATTCTAGAATAAAAATACAAATAAAAAGTATTTTTTAACTATTTAAAATGCATTGGTCAAAAAGTATTTGAAAAGTATTTGAAATACAAAAAAAGTATTCGAATACTTAGCAAGACAGTCTTTGACGTAGTTATTATATATGTAGGTAGACAGGTGTTAACTGTTATAAATAATGGCGTGCGCACAGGGTAGCAGGGTACAACTGCGGGCTGGACAGAAACTTTTTTCAGATGGCATATGAAGCCCAAAGTCCCAGAAACAACATCACTTTTATGAAGAATAAAGAATAAAACTAATATGAAGGTACGATCTATATTTACGTCTTAATTACATGTGACACGAATCAAGAGATTATATATCCTTTTCAATAAAACTTTAAAACTTTCCAAGTTTGTAATTATGTTAACTTATTGTAAAACTTTTTCATTGTAAATATGTTATCTACCTATATCTGTACATGAGTACATTGTACTCTTTTAAACAAGAGCTTAAGCCCGCATAGTTCTTAAAAAAGAAAAAAGAAATAAAAACGTCTTTATATAAATAATAAAAAAATGTTGAAACCCATATAATAATAAGAAGCGTGAGTCTTAAAGTTATAATACCTATAATAATTATAAGGATTGTGGAGTTCTATAGTAAATATTGGCACATTGTATTTGTTTGTATTTTGTATAGATAGTAAAAAAGTTAGTATTACTCACAATATTTAGTTAAATACAATATAGAGAACAACTTTTTTTTTTTAATTTTTAAACTAGAGTATTATACAATCTATACTAACACAGTACAATAAGCATAACGTATGGTTCATTTATTTTATGTGTAATGGCTTGAAGGTCTTGATGGAAGAAACCATCCAGTGAAGGTACTTCGGCATGAATTTACATTATTTGGGTATTATAGATATCATAGTTATGTTTACTTTATAAGGTCACGGGGCCATTGTCGTTTGAGTCTTCTGGGAGGATTTCCTGGGATGGAGATGGATAGTAGCTTTTTCATATGGGATTGGTGTGATTTTGGAGACGATTTCTAAATTTTTTGTGATAAAGCATGGCTGTATCAGTGACATTAGGAACGTGAAGATCTGTACGAAGAGTGTGATTTGAAATATATGGTGGAGCATTGGTTATGAGTCAGAGAATTTTTGATTGGAACACTTTTATTTTCCGCGTGTTTGATACTTTTGCTGTGCCCCAGACTTGTATGCCATAGAGCCAGATAGGTTTAAGTAGAAGATTATAGATATGGATTTTGGTTTTTAGAGATAACTTTGAGAACTTACCGAATGAGTATGAGAGAATAAAATCGTAAAAACAACTAAAAATAAAATATAATATATAAAATACAAACAACTGTCAACGGAGAACTACATATTAATTAATATAATCAAAAACATATATATTCGCAGCAATTATGAGGAGACTATCAAAAGAATTTTGAAATATTGGATAAAACTGTTTGGAGTCTATAATATTAAAGTAATTAATTTTAAAAAGAATTAAAAACAAAATTTCAGAGGCGGAACTAACAATAGAACCTAATAAGTTATTATAATAAGTTTATAGTGTCACTATGGCATAATGACAACTGACGAGTGACGAGTAACGAATATATAAAGATTTTTTTTTGTCTTAAGAGCGTTACAAAGTAGGAAATTAAATACACATCTACAGGATTATTATAATTATTTAAAGGTGTAAAAGTTGAGCATGTATTTTTCTCTCTTTATCAATTTATTTTATAAGTATTTCAACGTAAATGTCTATTTAAAATACAGTTTTATTGTTTTATGATATGAACATTTAGTCAAATTGAACACATTTTTATCAACAAATTGAAAAGCTTATTGTTAATATTTACATATCTTATTTTTTTTTTCATTTAGGTACTTCAATCATTTCAAATCATATTTTAATTTGTTATTCATTGTCGATATTCTATATATCATGGTGATGACATGTTTATGTGCTAGCAGCGTATTAATGGCCAATGGGTTTTCAGCGTTTCATATAAAAATGATGTCTCTTCTCATAATAGTAGTGTCTCAATTTTTCTTCTATTGCTTGATTGGCGAACAATTTTCGACAATGGTGAATATAAATAAATAATATTTATACTTACATAGAAATATTATAAATAATCCAATGAAATACACTTGTTGAAAAATTAGATTTATCCACCTAACCCTTGAATAAAAGTAAATTTACATGTTGACATGTCTCATTTTAATTGATAAAAACAAAGAAGAAAAATTATGGGAAAACGGCAATTTCGTTTTTTGTTGAAACTCAAAAACGAAAAAAGTAGCATGATGAGTATTTTTCCACTGCAAGGAAAGTTGAGGAATCATAGATATGTTTCTGGGTAGGCATGTTTAGTGGACAAATATTTAAATATATATATGTATATTTTGTATTGGTTATTTGCGTTTTAATGGCGATATATAAAGCGTTACGCAAAATCGGTTGAAAAAATCGGTTAAAAAAAAAATGTTTTATCCAACCCAAAAACATATCTATGTTAAAACTATAAAAAAAATTTTTTAACGAATTGTTAATCTGATTTTTTTTTTATTAGACATCAAGTGGTTTTAATCGTATATCACTCATTATACCTAACTTATATATTTTTTATAACATTACAGAACCAACAAATCGGAGATTGCGTCTATTTCAAATTAGTGAAATGCAAGGATTCAATGTTGTCTCGGGCTGGCCTTTTGATAATTCTGAGAACACAAAAACCGTTACAATTGACTGCGATGGGTATCAACAAGTACACAGCTTCGCTGTTCACATTTACAGTTACGATGAGATCTGCTTACGCAGGGCTCAATGTGCTCTACAATTCTTCATAAAATACCATTAAATTTCCACAGCCATGCACTTATATTTTTTTGTAAATCGAAATTCGATATAAAAAAACCAACTAATCAAAACAGGTACAAGTGGTTTTTTTGTGATTTAAATGCTTCTACAACTACGGTCGCAGTATTTAATAATGATTGAAATATGTATAAGTAATAATACAACCGAATAACAATATTAACAAAAACCGATGTTACTGTAAATAGTGTATACCTACTGTTAAATACAGTTAATATAGTTTTTAGGTTTCTAAACATATCTTTTATAGTTTTATCTTTAGAACACCTTGTATCTCCGTTGTGTTCGTCTGACCATCCGTTAGTTACCAGTTCATAGGTAGTTACGATTGTTGATATTAAGATATTTATTTATTGTTCGTTGTTATACCTAAATGCAGTATTTACACAAATTGTATATGGAATTATAATTTATTCTGTTGTATTAAAATACGTTTGGATACCGGGAATTCGGCATGCTCGCAGCGTGAGCTTTCCAAACTTGCTTATATAATATATAAAAATGTATGTTATTCTTTCCACTATGTTAGACACATTTATCTACGGTGGGGTTGTAACACCCCCTGCTGAAATTTCGTATAAAAATAGTTTTTATTTTTATATCGTAACTTTCAATTTTTATTTAAATTTATTATGATTAACCTCTATATTAATATATAATTGAGTATACTTGCACAAGTAGTACGAGCTTTGACGTCATTTTATCGATCGACCAACTCGATTCCTGTCAAATGTTATTCACGTTTATTTCAATTAGAATTATTTATAGTTGCCAAAATGCACGACAAGATAAGTAAATATTAAGTTTTGGTAATGTTTACTTCCACGATTCTTCGAGAAAATACCGTTATTATCGAATTAATTATATATTCTCAAATAACATAATATAATGTATGAAAATATATACCAACGTCTAAGTAGTGGCCACATAATATCACAAAACACACAGTGCTGTTCCACTGTATCAACTCTATATATTATTAACACGCAAGCACTTTTTTTGTAGTGCCTCCCCTACCAGCTACCATCGACTCTGCCTGTAGAGAAAATATAGATAAATTTTTTGGAAGGTATATTGTCGAGTAGAGACGCACTCATAATCAATTTTGTTGCCGTCATAGTAGGTAAAATACGAAAATATTAATATAGCAATGGAACCATCATCTGTCGTGTAAATAAAATTTAAAATTATAACGAGTAAATTGTATTGATTTTTATTTTTCCTCAAATATCCTAGCCCCATAGTTTTTATCATACATTCTACATTCATAACTCTAACTTATTTTAATAGCATGGACAATAACACGTTACTCCATAGTGATTACTTTTAAAAAAACGTTTTGTTACGATTGTGTTATTTTAATTAAAATATAATGAATTTCACTACAGCGTTACTGCAAACGTAATTTCGTTAAAGTAATTTTTAATTTGCATTACGTTAATACCCGACACTACTAATACGAAATTTAGGTGAAACTATCATTATGGTGTTCAGTAAGTTTTTTTTTTTATTGATCTTAAATACATCGACATCTAGGTCATTAGTACAAGGAGTTAAGTTAGGTGGTATTTACAATATGTTACATAAATTTTTTAAATTAGGTTATACAATTCTGATTTTTTAAGGAATAAAATGAAGTTGTTTGTGTCCTGTGGGTTTGGTCCGTTCAGCAAGTTTTAAATATCAATTCAATCAGCTACTCGTATAGTATCGTCCGGGTGGACAGCACGGGAGGAAAAGAATACAACAATGCCTAATAATAATAATAATAATAATATATACCCGTGTGTAGAAAATAAAATTACATTATACCTAGTAAATTAAAAATAAAACAAAAATGTTGGGTTGCACGAGGTGGCCGTAGAGCTCAAGTATAGGCTCGGAGTGTTGATATACCTACTTGGCTACACGTACAATTATTAATGTTTTATGCACACAGGAAATTCGTGTTGTCTATAATATAGAACCGCTCGTAAATATTATTATGTGTTGACTTGCAGATGACTCCCTCTGTATATAGGTACCTACGTCCTACCAATATAATATATTATATTATATGTGTTTATATTGAGATCGCCGCATGACATTGTGGTGATGTGGAGGTACCCTATACATGTAGAAGGGTAAGTACATGATATGACATGTATATTATAATAGGTAGAATATATTGTATATGGACAAGCGCGTCTTCTAAACCGAAACACTAAACAACATAGTATATTATCTATATAATATATTTTTGTATACTCGTCGCGTGTCCCATGCTATAGTCATTTTGTCTTATTTTATGTGGTCATCGTTATACATAAAAATAATAACATAAACTTATTGGTTGTGTGTGCAGTGTGTGAACAAAAAATAAACTTTTGTCCTCTATAAACAGCGATGTGTGTATAGTGCATATTATGTATGTGTATATATATATTATTATATATTACCAGAGTATATTGCGTGGTCACAAATTCAAGCACCTAGGTAAGTACCTATGGAACGAGCAGTTTTAACTTTTTATCGCGTAAGTATGTAATTTATAGTCCAGGCAGACAAGACCGTATTAAATACGTGTTATAGAAAGTTTTCATACTGTTGGAGGTGTGGAACCATAGAACTACTTATTGTTAGGTTAGGTTTATAGTTGGAACTTACTTTACGTTACTTACTTTTATAATACACCACTTGGGTTTTTTCTACAGTGCAGTGAAATTTACAGTTTAGAAAGACTATCCTTAACACATGTTAAACCTATATAGAAATCCCCCATTCCCATATAGGTTTAACCATAATATTGAAATGATCTCGGGTGGTTAGTGTTTGATTTCCTACTCCCTCCCACACCACGCACATCGCATAAAAAATTGCATATCGATTTATTACATTGAACAAATGACAATATATTATTCATATAATACATGAGGTATTTTTGTTATAAAAGATGTATTTCAAATAAATAATAACTGATAATATTAATATAATAATCTATGATAATACTATTTGTATACAACGCAGTGGCGTATTTACGATGGGGGTGGGGGGATGACCTTGCATGACCTTTTATAGATTCGCTCCGATGAATATATTGATTTTACAATGTGTGTTTTTTTGTTTTTTTGTATGTCATTACCTTTTAGGATAGGAAACTGAATCTAGTTGGTACTTTGGGGGGGTCAAAAGTAAAAATTTCCCCGTAGTTTTCAAAAGCGCCGTGAAAAATAAAAGACAAATTAAGGAAAAACGGGAATTTTTACGCAAAATCTATTTTTGAGAAAATCTATTTTGGTTTTTGGTGCAATTCAAAAACAAATGACCGTAGGTACATGACATTTTGACTGAATGTTTATATTAGCATTTTCTATACACCATAACATTTTCCAAATATTTTGAGCTGTTTACGAACATTTTCAGTTTCCATTTTTTCTATAAATATCAATAAAATTGTATTTGTTGGTTAAAAAAGCTTGAAAATTGAATAGAAGGCTCTTAGTATATTATTCAAAGATAGATGAAAAAAATTAAAAATCCATAGTCACAATTTTTTTTTGCAAGCAATTAAAATAATATTTATATGTAGACGACCGCAAGAGAAATAAATTATGGGTATAGGTACATGAAAGTTTGCTGATTACTGGTGATATGGTGATGACCTTTACGACGAGCTATGTGCCTACACAATTAATTGATCTCATTATAATATATTATATTAGTGAAACAATCAGGTAGGTAGGTACGACAAATATAATTTTGACTTTGTACGCACTAAACTCTAAACAAAGGTTATGTTTTTTTGTTTTTGACTTGATTGCAATTGAACTTGTGTATCTCAACCAAATAGTAGGCCAGTAAAATTGTTTAGATGGTTCATAAGGGCCAACCCTTAGCCACTACGTGTCTGAACTACACTAACATTGCACAGGAGTCGATTATTACATTATTATGTTTATGTAACATGTATATACATATATTTAGGTACACAGGTGTCAAACACTCAAACGATATAATGAATGACTTTGTACTTCGCAGCTTATTAGGAACTAGAATTATGTGAAATTCGTTTTTCGACACGCGTAATTATGCCACACAGGTACCTGCCAGGGCGTAACCTCATCGGTACCGTATATTATGTATTATACGTTGTTGTTTATGGTTTCAAATTATAATATAGATGTAACGCAATATTTTAATTAAAGGGTTTGCTTGAAAAAAAATGTATCTCAATAAGTTACCTATAGTAAATATATTATTTTTTATTAAATACATACAATATGTTCCATAGGGCAGAATATATGCAATATGCTACATAAATAACAAATAAAAAAAAGTGATTGAAGAAGCCATCCAGTGATGGCACTAACTTTTATTCATGCCTACGTTTTTTTTCTCTCTTTTTATTGTTTTTTGTATAGTTATCGTTAAGCCTCCTCTTTACGCACCGATTTCTTTTCAGACGTATATGAGTAACGAATCTTATATAAGCTGAGGTGTACCACAAGGACAAGGCAGCTACTTGATCCCGTCTTGTTTATTATGTATATTAACAGTTTATGTACCATGTCAATAATTAATGGTTCTATTGTTACCCATGCCGATTATACTTGTTTACTATTTACTGATGTTACATGGGATCTGTGGTTATGGACTTTATCAATCTATCTTATAATATGACATAACTATATGAGGTGGTGCCTCTGAAAAAAAAAATATATAAATAAATCTTTATCAAATGTTTTTATAACTAAATTGTAAACTTAACTATACTTAAGTACTTAGTTTATATCTTTATTATTGTTGCTATACTGTCTTTTTGTTAATTTTGTTATAATTGTAATTTGTATATACTGTGTAATCTCTAAGAAAATAACTCGCTACCTTCAACTCAAGCTTTGCTCAAAGAAGGTAGCTAAACCAAATTGTTTTTCAGTATAGGTACTTGTACTTGTATTTATATTATTAAACAAATAGTTTATACATTAAAAAAAAAAAATAATAAATAAATAAATATTAAAGGTAGTATCCGTGTAGAAATAAATTTTAGCAAATAAGTAAATTATTGGGTCAAACACGCAGACCAACGAAGCTAAAATGCTTTGAGGCGATATCAAAATTTGACTATATAACCACAGAATATATGAAATATATGATGATAAAACACTGCTGTACGGTCAGTCATCCCGTTGTCATGAAACTCCGCAAGAACGTATAGTGAGCGACGACTGCTGCACGCGTAGTGTTTTATTTTGTTTGTATTGTACCTGGAAATAAAAGCGTTTCCGGACTTTAATTGTGTTCAACTTTTATTTTAGACGTTAGTAGCAAATAATACACTTTTGGAAAATGTTTTGCAAGACACTATTAATAGTGCCCAGTGCTTACTTTCTCTTCAAGTAGGTACTCGCGTGGTCAGTTGAGAAAAAGTACGATTTTATCTAGGAGATCTCACTCTCGAACACAGAGTTCTCGTTATCGTGGTCAGTTGTTTGAGAGTAAAGCTACCGCCTACCTTAGAGTTGTACATAGTGAAATCCTGAGAGTT